>JAEIFV010001825.1:0-16448 GCA_018904265.1 Lordiphosa collinella | reverse complement strand
AACAGTGGTGGGAATCTCCATTTTTTTTTGCCAAAAAGTCCAAAAATTACGCTACAACATTGCAATTTGGCACATATTTTTGAGTGGACAAATGTAAATTTCGAATAAAATTATGTTTCGATTGGACCACAGATTCACCTACCTGCCATACAAATCTGCCAGCCTCCAAAGAGTATTGATTTTTTAAACAGTGTTTGGAATAAAATTGAGATATAATGGATAATTATTATTTTATTTCAATTATAAACTATAGTCATATTCATCATAATCAGATTCCTGATCTTCTTCTTCAGGAAAGTTGCAATTCGCCGGAGACGGTGATTCCAAAATTGCAATAACGTCTTGTGGAAGTGGTATCTTTTTGTTCTTATTCCTATTATTTATTAAAATACTCGATACAAGCGGATCTGATGTATCCATAGCCCTGTGAAAAACGTCACTCATATTATTAAGACGACTATTTTGCCTGGCATGTGATCTCCGATCTCGTTTATAGTATTTATTTCGGGCCTCGGAAGCGTTTTCTCCAAGACATCCAACAGGAAGAACTGCATTTTCTATTATTTGGTATCCGTGAACCAACAATTTATGCACGGTCGCTGACATGGGGTACCAAGGATAGCTGTTCATGTTCATGGAAGCAGTTTTTCACTCAATTCTTTAGGAAAGAGCAATCAAAATAATGTGGAAATTATGGAGGACTTTTACGTCAAACTGCAATATTGAACTAAACAACTTAACATTAGAAAATAGTCTCCTTGCGGTATTTCCATCATTTGAGTTACCACAACCATTTTGTTTGGGCTTGTCTATATGTACGCCAAACTCTTCCCACAATTTGGCTTGAATGTCCTTCTTGCGCCTCAACATTTTGGCTTTATCGTCCTCGCTGGTAACTCGCCACTTTTTTAGTGTTGCTCTGTACGATACACTTAAAACAAATTCCATAAGCCGTATCCAGGCATGCAGGGGACTAACTCCATATTGAAGTGCGCTTGGCTTTGCTGCAAATACGTCCGAACTGATATTGGTGGTTGTTAAAAATGCTTTTGGACTTGCACCGCAAATTGGGCAACATTGAGATGAGGTTGTTCCTGTTAGAATGTTTAATACCTTGCCATCTATTAGGGTCATGTGCAAATCAAAAATAACATTTAAATTTTCGAATTCAAACGGTCTTAGATTGCTTATTTGCTGGTCCAAATTGAATTTTTGATTTAAAATGCTGTCTTTGGTTTCTTTTAAAAATTCGATTTTAACCGGCCTGCAAAACCTCACTGACTGTGGACTCCGATTCTTCCAAATGATCCTTCCATAATTGTCTGTCAACAGTAGTGGTATAAGGGTAGTGACAAATAGCGATTTCATTGTATTGCTGCTTGTAAAGACTTTGACCCGTCGAACCATCAAATCCATAGCTCGCAGAAAGTTTGACCTGAGAAATATGAAGCAAATTTCTCAAGACAGGTTCTTGTAACATAATGATCCGGGAGGCGGTATGGTTTAACAAATTTTGAAGTGATACCTCAGCTACGGATTCTTTTAACAGAATTTCTTGTGGTCTGCATTGTGATTTGGCCTGTAGAATTTTTTCATAGCTCGGGTATATGTCGCAATTCTTCTGAATGCACATTGCTCGAACGCAGTTATACTGACTTTTGGTAAAAGAATTGTCCAGCAAAAAGGCTAAGGCTTCATCTTCTGTTAAAGGAACCGGTTTTTTGACTCCCAGAGTGTCCTTTAGCTCAGATTTATCTGGCGTTTTTAATGTTTGCTGCAAAACAAACGACAAGTCCTTATCCTTAGCCTTTTTTGCAGAAACTGGTGCTGCGGTGAAGAACGTAGGCATCGTTCTCTTTCGATAAATCGGTCACAATTTTTCTCTTAAGGCTCGATTTTTCATCCTCGTATTTCAAACGAGGCCGACCAAGTTTATTTTTACAGTTGGTCTTCTGAGTCTGCACCACATCTTTTTTTAATTACAATTGTTAAATCGTTTACAAGATATTGTTCGTGCTTTTTTTCAAATCGACCCATGTGTCTATTAATTTTGAAGTCCTTTTTTTTACATAATTTTGAAAATTACGCATTTCCGTTTTTATGTCGGATATATTTTGCTTGGATAGGGCTAAGGCAGACGTCTTTTTCAATGCCCATTGCAACAGCGCACCACTGTTCTGCTTGTTTTTCTTCCAAACGTCAAGCATTTCTCTCCGGCAAAAAACGACTTCGTCTGCAATGATTCAATTTATTTTGAAATGGCGCAAATATGCGCCAAAACTGTTAAAACCACCTCATTGTGCACATGTTGAAGATTAATCTGACATTTACAACTGCAGTTCATTCGACTTTTTTCACTAGTTCTGCTCCACAAAACACAATCACTTTTAGGTTAGGTCGTACTAAAAAGACACCACAACAACAACAATAAAAACAATTACAAAACAAAAGCACACATACATCTATCTTTACAATCTTTTTCCAAATACCTTGATCTATGATTTCCATGGTTTACAAAAAGTTTTACGTTACGAATTGTTTAAATGCCACTGCTTTAAACACAAACAATTTTTTTAGCAAACACACCGCGTGATAAGCTTTTATGTAACAGCTGACTTCGCAGCCCTGAAACAGCCGCAGGGATGGCACAACATAAATATTTTAAGGTATTTTAATACTGGCTAAGGTATTTAGAATTCAAAAATACTAGAGACGATATAAGAAAAAATATTTTTTTTTTTGACTTTTTGGCAAAAAATGGGCTTTTCCGACCAATGTGCGCTCCTACGCCTACCTTAGATGCATCGCATTAAATGATAAACGGCTGCTCAAAGCTCTTAGTAATCAATAAAGGAGTAGAGGTAAGTTTACTCTTAATCTCCTCAAATGCACGCTGCGCTTCGTCAGTCCATTGAAAATTCGGAGCCTTTTTCGTCAGATCCGTGAGAAGTACTCAGCTCAGCATAATTTTCTTAAAACCTCCGATACCCGCCTGCGCAACCAAGAAACTTTCGCAGTTCCTTTACTGAACGAGGTAGCTTGATGTTTTTGATGGCCGATATCTTTTCTGGGTCTGTTTTTATGCATCCTTTCCCAATCACGTACCCCAAATATCTGACTTCTGGGGCACACCATTGACATTTGTCAATATTAAGGGTAAGCCCTGCTTGCTTCAATACCAAGGCCATTTCGGTTAACAATTTTATGTGAGATTCAAACGTGTCACTAATGAGAAGAAGGTCGTCAAGGTATACGAACACTCGATCCTTAACATGAGCCGGTACACTGCATCCATCAACTACATGGTTTGGGCTATGTGAACCAAATGAGCATCACCCGAAATCTGTATAGAGGTCGATTAGGAACAGTAAAGTCCCAGATATTTTCAGTAAGACTGATTTGCCAGAGGCATGTTTTAAATCTAACTATGTGATAAACTCCGCCTTTGGGATTCTTGATAATATTCCACTAATTTTTGGTTGTGGATAAGCATCCTTTACGGTAACCGCGTTGACATTTCTTGAATCTAAGCACAAACGGAATTTCTCGGTCTTCTGGACCACTGATAATGGGCTGCTCCATGGACAACTCTGAGGTACTGGTTCTATGACCCCCAACTCAAGCATGATATCAAGTTCTGCATGAATTTTCTTCTCAACTGCCGGAGACACAGAGAAATACCTTTGCTTGATTGGCTTAGTACCTACTTCCACCTCTATTTGATGCTCGATGACTGATGTCTTTCCCAGTCCGTCTTTGTTAAAATCAGGAAACAATAGGATCACTGCTTGGAGTCGACGTTGTTGCTCATCTGATAGCACCGAAGAAATGTGTGTATCTCATTAACTCCTAAACCCTCCAAAAGACTTTGCATTAACCCAAATGACTTCCAAAAAAATCAATCCCTAGGTAAAAGTTCGCTCGAGCTCTGGTATTATATATAAATATTATATATAAAACCTGTTTACTTTGGCCTCTAAACTTAACCTCTGTCTTAACACGACCAACGACTTTATACTTGGATCCAAGTGTCTCTACAACTGCTTCTGTTGGAATTAATGCGTGATGGCCCTCTAAAAATCTGACTGCTGCTTCGCCACTTAGGCATGATACCGATGCTCGGAATCTAATAAGCCGCCCAAAGTCTTTCCAAACATCTGCACCTCCACAAATTGTCTTATGTCCTTTTTCAGATCAAGGATTGCATTTAAACCAAACTGTAAGCTCGTTACTCTCTTCTTACATTATTTTCAAAAATCGTGAGAACGAGCAGTATTCCGTCTTCTTTTACAACAAATGTTCTTTGTTGTAAAAGACTACTGTTGAAAATCTTTTTTCTCACTATTTTGCAATTTTGCATTCTTATATGGCAAGGTATAATCGGATATAGCTTCGAAAGAATGCCACCGCTACTCTCTACTATAACGCCTCTATTTGTATTAACAGGCATGGATTTAGTTGCCTGTTCATGCTCCATGAGTCTCTCGAACGGGGCTGCCGCTCGCTTTCAGGTTTCCCTTGCAATTCTCACAATCTGGTTTCAATGTGTTAAACTTGCCTTACCCGTAACAGAAAACATTCCTTTCTCCACGGCAATCGATCCACCAATGTCGTGGGTCCAGACAATTCCAGCATACATTTTCTTTATGCTTCAAATCTTCTTCGGAGATTTCGTGATTATTTGGTACTATCTCATCTTCATCTAGGCTGGTACTAGCTTCACGTTTATAAACTAAACTCCTCAAACGACTAACGGAATTGATGTCTAGGAAAAATGGTTCCATTCTAAAATACGGTCTCAAGTTTCTTTTCAAGAATCCCTACTAGTGACAACTCCATTATTGGAAACTGTAACCTGTCTACAAGAAGCAGTATCGCATTGTAGAACTCCTCAAAATTCTCGTTCGGTAGTTGCTTGCGTTCACGAATCAGTTCTCTCACGTCTTCGTCAGACAACGGATCAGAAAAGATTGCCTTTAAAGCGCTGCACAACTCTGTCCAAATTATTCTATCCACTGTTCGCCTGTACCTCCAGACCCATTCGCTCGCTCTGCCATTAAATAGGATATGCACATTCTTGCAAAGCAAGACAAAATTTTTTTTAGAGTATCTTTGGTAAGCCGAAACCATGTATATAAATTTGCCCACAGGCATCCCATCTCGCTTTCCTGAATACTGAAGTTTCCAACTACTCATAAGATTTGCTAGCTTGGATATGTTTTGTGCAATCACATTGTTACTCAATCTTTCGTTTGAGCCTTGAGAGCGATTTCCGCTCGGAACTTGCGAAATCGATTGACCAGCCAATGCAAATGAACCCAACTGTGCTGGAGGATTGGGAGGGGGTAAGCTTAGTCGGGCCCATTCAGGCTCTATTCGATTCTGAGGATCTATTCGATTCTGTGCTTGTTTCTCCGACTATATCTAACAGACTATTTTGAGCTATTGTTCTTCTGCATTTCGGGCACGTGTATAGTATGATGTATCTAGCCAGTTATTTATACACGTCTTGTGAAACATATGCTTGCATCGCGCCGTTACTCTATCATGCGTAGTTTGCATTAGACCTAGACATACTGCACAGATATTATCTTCCTCAGACAATGGAAGACTTTTTGGGCTTCTTTGTACAGCCATTATTATTATTTATCGCAAACGAAAACTCTACCAATGATATGGTCCGTGCTATACTCGATATTCTGATTACTCAATTTTACTTAAATGTAAGGGTATCCAAATATGCCTCATCGATGATATTACTAAATATATCTCCTAAATCGTTTCCACTAATTTTTTTGTTCTTTTTTTATGATCTGTTCTAGGTTCTTTCACAACCATGAGTTGCAGGTAGCATTTCGGACAGAACATTAGTGACTAGCACTCGAATATTCATGATTTCCAGAAACGCATAGTCCGCAATTGTTGAAACTCTACGATCCTAGAACACCGTACTAACCTATATTCTTTACATTGGCTCGGACAAATATGAAAAGTGTCTCGCACTAGCTCAACTGTATTCCAGACACTAAAATTTAGTTAAAGTTTATTATTAGACAGCTTATCATGTGAAGGACTAGACAGACAATTGCGACTAGATTTCCTGTTCGACCAAGATCTTCGTATTGAGTATTCTTTCTTGAATATATTACTAAATTACCGTCAATGCCCACCGATGGGCGCCACTTTTTGTAGTGATATTCGCCAAGAGGATGTTTGCTTTACTTTTGTTGCACATGAGCTCAAGCTTTGGTCAACATCGGAAGCATTTCGTCTAGGGCTCGTCGGACGGGGAGGTTCTTGTGCTCGATGATGCAACTGGCTATCACACAAGAGGATATGTTGACCTTGCCTCTTACAGATGTTAATACGACTTAGGAGGTATTATTGGGTTTGATGTTCTCCCAATTTACCCACCCTACCATGTTAACATTTGATCTATACTTGCATGTTAGCGCTAGTTTATTCATCGATGCCAGCTATTCAGATACCCCCCATTAAGTTCTTCTACTCCAAGATTCTCATTATTTAAACTTCATTTAATGCCCAGACGAATTCACAATTTGGTAAACATAGTGGCTTATGGATATACAAAAGAACGTTTCATTGAATTCTTACGAAAGTATATTTTGAGGTGAGATGCAATTTTGCATCCACCTTCGGCGTTAGCAATTAATTTAATGCTGCGAGCGTTTAACAAATAACAAGGTGGTGGTGGATTTTGTTTAATTTCACTTGTTGGTTTTAATGCGTTCTATATCAAGAAAACACGAGCCTTTTCAAAATGTTGTCGGCCTCATCTGATCCCCGTATCTCATCTCTGAGACACATTAGGACACTCAAGGAATTAACCAACGAATATTCACCAGAAATATTAAGGGAACCCTTTAGGTTCGCAAACATTTTTTTCGATTTTTTTTTGGCTTAAATTATGCGTTATGGTGTTAAAAACATCCCCCTGAGAACTTCAAGTCAAAAGAACATATGGTTTTTTTTCCAGAATTTTTTTTTGTGCAGGTAGGTCGGGCATAAAATCAGAGGGTCATCGCAACTGGGAGCGCTGAAGCTGCATGGGCTCGCAGAAGGGAGAGGTCCTTCCAGTGGGAACGTGACGTCCAGGAAGAGGGTAACCTCTATGAAGCTGGCGTAGGAGATATACTGTAAGTACTTTTCCTCAACTTACTTTTGACCGACCCACGTATTTAGAAAAGTTTTTTCTTCCAAATAACTACATACTCTGCCAAAAAAATCAAAATACAAAAACAAAAATTAATAAAAATTAAAAGTCTCATTATTTTTTGAACGACCCTCGATTTGAAAAAAAATCTCAAATTTTTTTTCCAAATTAACTGTTGTTTATGAAAAAAACATTAAAAACCACGAAAAAAGTCTATTAAAAATATATTTTATTGAAAACAGTAGTTAAAACTTTTAACGCGATTATCTCGAAACCACTTTTTTCAAACTGGTTGGGAGGATAACTTGAGTAAATGTAGACCGATTTTTCAAATTCTTTTTTTAAATACTTCTAATACCCACCATTCTCGTATATACTAGGATATTTTGGATCGGTCAAAAAATGGAGGACCTAGGACCAAAGAAAGGGGTCGATTGTCGAAATTTTGACTTTGAAACCCCGTTACTCCCCTATATAATGACCGATCCCAAATATCCTAGTATATGCGATAACCACATCAATTCTTAACAAAACCCCATTTCTACTTTTTCTTTCAGATGATGCGTTCTCAAAAAATCCTCCCAACCATGGACCTATGTTTTGAATTTTTTTTATTTTCTTTCATTAATTACCTTCCAAATAAACTAAACCGCATATTGATGCGTCTCATACTTTTTTGTAATTAATTTTTTTTGTAAACCCTTGCAAAACGACACCTGAACCTAAAATGTTCCCTTAAGTCTATTAAGCACTAATGATATGAATACCTATATTGACAACATTTTAGAAGAAAATTAACCATTCCCACTTCAGAACTAATTTTGTATTCAAAACATTTTTAGTGAGCAAAAGTTATCTTTTTATAAAATTTTGTTAACTTCAAATAATTTTAAAACTTCATTTTTAATAAATCGATTTAAAAAAAAAATTAAAATATTTTGCCCATTTTATGCAACTTTTTCAGTGTACTAAACTATCTACTTTGGCAGCCGATCCTGAAACACCCTGTGGACCTACAAAGTTGAACGTACGCTCATTTTAAAGCTACAGGAATTCTCTATCATCGCCCTTCTAAAATTTTTCAAATATCTCTTTCCGTTCAAAAGTAACGATTTTAGCAACGCCAAATTCGCGAATCCGCCAATGTGCACCGTTCAAAAGTCATGATTTTTTGAACGTTCATGTGTTTTCCAGATTAGTTGGAAAACTATTGACGGGTAGGGTAACAAAGTTTTGGTGTTTTCTCTTCTATCTATAGTACTTCAATATAATAGCCATTAAAAATTTGTTGAAAAAAAAAATTTGGGGTGGCTAAGTTGAAATGGAATGTCCCATATATGTGTCAGTGGAATCAAACTATTAAATTAAGAATTGATGCATCTTTCCAAAAAAAAAAACCAGCCTAGTTCAAATCGGTATTACTGCTTGGTTTTATAAGTTACCAAAATTGACATTTGAAACCAAGAAAATCAAAAATTCAGCAATTTGAAAAATTGTTCGATTTTGAACCACTGAACACTGGGTCAGAACTCCTTTTTTTTGGCATAGTCGAAAATTTTAGAGAAACCTTTTTAAATTTAACTTAATATTCTGATAAAGCAAAAATTGAGAACATCGAATCAATAGATGAAGACATTTTGTGGCAACGCAGCATTTTTGTATTGTCAAAATTTGCAAGAAACTTTTACTCAACTTAGCGCATCTGTTGTAGCAACACCAGGTTTCAAAATCTTTGATGACAAAATGGAAAATAAAGGTCAAGGTATGCCAAATATAATGGTTATTAAATGATTTCGATTCGTTCAATGTTTTAGTCTTGCCAAAGTGTTCGTGTATTGTGGAGTAAAAAACTAATTTCTGCCAACTTGTTCCAAAAAGTAATTATGGAGAAGTTTACTCTAAGCTGCGATTTTCAACTTGTATTTAACGATTTTTGCATCTTTTTGCAACCTTGCGAAAAATTCGCATTTCAAAATCGACAAAAATATCAGATTTGCTGCAAGTCGGAAAAATAGTTTATAAGCAGCTATGTGAAATAGTGTTTTAAACTGAACCAAATTTGGTGAGTCGTCTAGGGAGCTAAAAATACGAATACAAACCTAATTTTAGTTCAATTGCTTAAAAATTAACAAAAATGGTGAAAATCGGACGGATCGGTCATATGCTAGATATATAAACAAGCGGGGCAAATCGAGCAAAATTTGGTAAGACGACTTGGGAACCCAAAATATGCGTACAAACCAAATTTTAGTTCATTTGCTTTTAAAACCACCAATTTGATGCAAGTCTGCCAGATCGGTTATATGGCAACTATATAAAAAATGGACTAAAACGAGCGAATCTTCTGAGATGTCTCTTGGGCCCAAAATATGCGTACAAACCAAATTTGGGACATATATTTTAATAATTAGAGTTTATGCCAAAAAAAAGGAATCTGGCCCAATGGGCGCTGTAATAACCAAACAAATTTAGCAAATTCAATAGCCCGAAATTTTTTCGGCTCATCTGGTGTTCCCTTTATTGAACTGCAACTAATTTGGACAAGAAAATCAAACATCAAATTTTGTTTCCAACGCCAAATCCGTTCAAGAGGACCATTTACGAGACATCATATTCCAAAAGTGATGAAAACAAATCTACTTGAACCCAATTAAATAAGTTTTTTCACGAACTGAAAAAATTGTGTTTTTCTTTAATCCTTAAAAAAAAAAAACACGGGTCCGTCGAATCTGGCCAGCACTGTATATTTATTATGAAAATCTATAAACTTCCAAAGGACCCTACCAATGGTTAGCTCAGAAATGCACCCATAACATCCCAACTGGGTAGCTCTGTGCTGTTTTGATTCTCAACGCTTTGCATCACAGCTAGCGGCACATATTTAGAGTGGACCACAATTTCAAAGCCATATTCTCTAAGCCAGTTCGTTTCAATTATGACTGCTTTGCTCTTGGCTACAGCTCGCTTGACAGTTTCCGATGGTTCCAACTGTTCATCTACATCATGAAGATTGATACTAGATTGAGTTTTGGCCTCAATTGCCAAAGTATTGGTTCGAAATTGTAACGGCTTTTGCTCTGCGTCCAAACTGACCGCAGTGATTAGCAGTGCCGCATCACGGCGAGACTCCTTGTAGAGCATTCTCTCGGCTTTCGTCAGCACAGTGCGAAGAGTCAGACCAAAAGTTGCTCAAAAATTATGAGCCGTTAGGGCTAAGTACATCGGTTTTTGCACTGAATCTAGTCTGAAGATCGCAACCCAACCAGACAGGCTGGCCAGCCGATAGAGAGGCTAAGATGATGTCAATGATAATATCCATGGGCTGATTGTTGTAGCTTTGTCGCAATCCTTCTACCATATTAGAGCTATGGGCTATGTGGTAGTTCCTGTGGTAAACAGAAGAAAGACGTGGATCATGACCCAGACACACATAGGAGTTCCAATCGAAGTTTGGTTTAATGAACTCTTGATAGAAGCCCAAAGCGGTAAGATTCTTCAAGCTCTGAAAGCCCTTTTTGGGTGTGGAATACGTCCAGGTAAATTCTCCAGGAGGTTCGCCCAGACATATGTTGATAACCTTGTAGAGTTTGGGAAGCATTCGACTAATAATGGTGGGCAAACTACTGGCATCCCCTTCGAAGGTTAAATGGGAATGCATTAAACTAGCATATTCATGCAGCTGCAAGCACACTTTATAAAAAATAATCTAATCGAGCTAAACTGTACATGACTCACCTTACTGCGTAATATTTTGTTTAATTGACACAGATGCTGCCCTGTGGGATTGGTCAAGTATCACTGCTTCGGCATTACACCATATTTCTTGATCAGATTAACCAACATTTGCCAATTGCCGCCATCGGGCAATGAATGTTTCAGTAAATAACTAAAGTTACGTCATAAAAAAAGAAGTTGCCTCTCTCCAGCTTATGCCAGTAGAGCAGATGGCCCGCCGATAATTCAAAATACGGCAAGGGAAGTTTTTTGCTAAAAGCCAAACGAAGTATATCCAAGCCAGTGCATATCCAGCGAGGTCCTCCTGAGGTTGGTTTGCGTGCTGAAGTCGCCTCGTAACGCTTATGACTGGGCTGGAGCATCGTGCTTAATTCTGCCTGAGCCTTAAGACAGGCATTGACGGGATCCCGGGCTGTGCATATATTTTGGGCTAGACAATTTAGTGGCTGCTCATAGAACTGAGAGCCAGGCAGACAACTGTGCGGCACTCAGTGTAAAACTGGCGGTGTCCGTTTTATTTGAATTTCCAATTGCACTCATTTTGAAGTAATCTCTTATAATGTTTATTATTTTTTTGTATTTAAAAAGTGCGTAAAAAGAGTGACCTACTGAGTATGAAAAACAATACTAAAAATATATTGTAGAAATGTATGCTGTGTCAGATAAAATTTCAATTAATAGCCTATTTCCACTAACACAAATCTATACATCTATATAAAAGTGAAAGTATGTTTGTATATTTTTATATTTGTATGTTTGTATGTTTGTATGTTTGTCCCTTATGGGCGCTTAAACCGCTGAACCGATCTTCACGAATTTTTCACAGTAAGTTCATGTCGATCAGGAAAGTGTCATAGGCTATGTTTCATGTCTGTGAAATGGTCCAAAAACCGCGAAATTGGCAAAAATTTTCCGTTCATCCGATTGCAATGAAAATGTGGAAATGGTTGAACGCTTGCCCGGAAGGTTTCTAAGTTGAAAAAATTTGCGGAAAACGGTGCAAAAACCGCGAAAATTGTAAAATTTAAGTTCCCACTAAAACTTTGGGAATTTGATCGACGCTTGCCCAGGAAGGTTTCCATATAGAAGAATGTTCGTTTGCTAAAAAACTTTGGAGGATTCTGATTTCAAGAAATGGGCGCGAAATAGTCCCAAAACCGCTATAATTCAAAAACTATACCGTTCATCCGATTGCGATGAAATTTTGGTCAATGGTTAGACGCTTGGCCGCGAAGGTTTCTAAGGTCCAAAAATCGCGAAATTCGCAAAATTATACCGTTCATCCGATTGCAATCAAACTTTGGGGAATGAATAGAAAGCTAGCTCGGGAGGGTTTCTAAGTTGAAGAAATTTGCAGAAAATTCTCAAAAAACCGCGAAAGTTAAAAAATTTGCGGTTTCCCGGAAAGGTTTCCAAGTAGAAGATATGGGCGGAAAATGGTCCAAGAAAACGCGAAATTTGCAAAATGTTCGATTTTGATGACGCTTGCCCGTGAAGGTATCTAAATTGAAGAAATTGAAATTGAAGGCGTTGGTAAATAGAAGCTGTAGATTACACGATCCAAAATATTGCGAAATTTGCAAATTTTTGATTTGAGACTGGACTATTGTGAAGATTTGATAGACGGCAATTGTAGACGGGTAAATAGGAAGTATTAACCAAACGGTCAAAAAGTCACGAAATTTGCAAAATATTCATGATTTTAGATTATCATGACGACGTGTATATAGAGAAAAAGATGGAACGGTCCAAAATGCTTAAACCGACATGCAGCCTGCACTAGATTGAATATATTTGCTCTCTTAAAAATCATAAGAACCCGGGCGACGCCGTGTAATTCAGCTAGTACGTACATATTTTTAAATGTTCATTTTTTCGAATTATACCTCCAGGACAGAAATACCCCCCCCCCCCCGACTATGTTATTGATATTGGTAAAAAAAAAAAAATCACATATTGAACATATATTATGAATATGTGTCAGTGGAAATAGGCTATATACCATATTATTTATAGGTTTATGTTACAGAAAAGGTCTATGTACAAGAAAAGAAAACGGCCTTAAGAGCTTGGATGTCGATTACATTTTATAGCTCAAATACGATCTAGCAAAAAAACAAGTAAGAAAGTCAGTCAAGCACGACTATAATATACTCTTTGCCACAGAAGGTGTATCATCAGTGTGAAGTTTGATGCTGCAGTAGCAGCTGAGGCAGCGCTGCTACGGCGCTGCAGCAGCGAAGTTTCTCTGTTTGTCTTTTGTTCGTAAAAATTGATTGATATGGCCAGAAGGTACGATCGTTCGACGGCAGGGGGCCTAGAAAAATTGGAAATAAACTTGATCTGCCGGCAATTAATAGAAGCTTATGTCCTATACCAGTCAATCCTCTATCTCTTGCAATCTCTGAGATCTGTCCCTTCATACGGATAGACAGACAGACGGACATGGCTATATTGGCTGGGCTGTTGATGCTGATCAAGAATATATGGGCATTTCCACAGAGAGGTCAACCGTACCAAAAAATTAAAGGTTCTTTAAAACAATATTTTTAATCATATTTTTATAGGGAACCAATCAAATTGAACTAGTATATAGTCCACTCCAGCTAGAATTTTTCGATGCATGAAATAGTTATTGACCAGCCAGATTTTTTATATGTGGTATTGCAAAACGTAGCTTGCTCTGTATCTAAAAAACGATTGAATTTGGAGAAAATTTCACAAATTTTCTGTGCGGGCAACAGTTTTCAGGTTATGTATATGAACGATGAAAATTTCTTGTCTTTCAACTTACTCTGTTTTTACAGGTTTATGTGACGGATAGGTCTATGTAGAAAAGCGGCCCTAAGAGATTGGATGTCGCTTACATTTTACAGCTGAAATACGATCTAGCATACATTCATCAAAACATTTTTGATCGTACATAATCTGAAAACTATTGCCCGCACAGAAAATTTGTTAGAACCAAAAAAAAGTTAATGTTATTATCTATTACTTGGTCACAAATTTAAGCTTAAGCCTTTAGAGAGTCCCCCACCACATATTAAAAATTTCTCTGGTCAATATTTCATGCATAAATATGCCTTTTTTCACTTGACTGGCCTAATAAGTGAAACTTACATTTATTCATAATCCATATCGATATTTTCATATACAAAGTCGATCAATCACCATTTTATACTCTGCACTGTGGGCCAGAAATCGCATTTTTTTGGCCAAAACTCTGCCATTTTTACACCAGATTAGCTAGGAAGCTGAAAGTTTTTACGAAATGTTCTTAAAAGATTGAACTTAGCGCACGTAATTTTTAAAAAATTTATAGCATACTAGCAAATATCCCGGCTTGCTTCGCTGCGCCGCCGTCAGTTAAGCTATTTTAACCGATAAGAGTATCAGTTTTTCTTTTCCGACTTGGTCACAAATCAGAAAATATTTGACCGTGTCTTACATACATCGGCTGAAAGCAGAGATTAACTCTTATGCCCCTTCCGCGTTCAAAAATAAAGTCTCTCCTGACATTTCCGATCTTGGTGGTGAACTTTTCAAATTTAAAGCTTACAAACACAATTTGATAAAGATCGGAAAACAAAAAACATTTTCCACCGATTCTCCAACCATTCCTCAAAGTTGCATAGCATCCGGATGAACGCTATAATTTTTCAAATTTCGCAGATTGTGCACCATTTCCCGCCCATTTCTTCTGCTTAAAAACCTTCCGGGCAAGCCTCTAGCGAATCCCCAAAATTTCACTGAGATTAAGGATTTTTCAAATATTGCGGTTTTTGGACCATTTTCCACCTCCATGTCCACCTACAGGTCCACCTCCATGGACACCTCCATGGCCACCTCCATGGCCACCTCTATGGCCACCTCCATGGCCACCTCCATAGCCACCACCATGGACACCTTCATGGCCACCTCCATGGCCACCTCCATGGACAACTCCATGGACACCTCCATGGCCACCTTCATAGCCACCACCATGGCCACCTCCATGGTTACTCCATGGCCACCTCAATGGCCACTTTCAGGTCCACGTCCACTTCCACGTCCAGGTCCAGTGCCAGCTCCAGGTTGAGGTCCAGGTCCCGCACACAGCCAGTACAATGAAAAACGGCAGCCCGAGTTACTGTTATTTCGTTATTTCTTATACTATCCTTACAAACCAAGTTTAAAGCCAATCGGATGAAAATAGGTTTTAGTTTGCTGAGTTTTCCGACCCTAAGGTCAAATTTTCCAACTTCAGAAAATAACATTACAAAATATATCACTTACTATCCTTACAAACCGAATTACAAGTCAATCGGATGAAAAAAAAAGATTTTGCATATCCAATTTACCGAATTTTCCTTGCGCGCAGATTTTTCGAAATCGGGAAAATACGTGTCCAATTATTTATCAAACTTTGCTTACAAACCGAAATTCAAGTCAGTCGGACGACAAACAAAAATTCTCACCATACAGACTTTTCCGACGGTTTTCCGCGGAATTTTCAAATTTCCCATCATCGAAAATCACATTTCAATTCATTTCACTTTTAAAACAGAATGTCAAATCAATCCGATGAATAATAGATTTTGGCATATCGAATTTCCAGGGTATTTTCCTTGCGGGCAGATTTTCCGAAATCGGGAAAAACGTGTCCAATTATTTTGTATGCTTCGCTTACAAACCGAATTTCAAGTCAATGGGATGAAAACAAATTTTCCCAATCCAAACTTTTCCGAGGCTTTTCATGGAATTTTCCGACCCTAGGGTCGAATTTCCAGCATCGGAAAATCACATTTCAATTTATTTATTTACAGTCTTTACAACCCGAATTTCAAGTCAATCGGACAAAAAAAAAAATATTTCCCATACAAACTTTTCCCGACGCTTTTCCGCGAATTTCCAGACCCACCGGTCGAATTTTCCAGCATTGAAAATCACATTTCAATTTTATTCACTTACTGTCCTCACAAACCTAATTTCAAGTCAATTGGATGAAAAAATAGATTTTTGCATATCGAATTTCCCGAGAATATTCCTTGTGGGCGGATTTTCCGAAATCGGGAAAACACTTGTCCAATTATTTTTGCATACTATGCTTCCAAACCGGATTTCAAGTCAATCGGATTAAAATGAAATTTTCCCCATACAAACTTTTCCGACGTTTTTCGGAATTTCCCTACCCTACGGTCAAATTTTCCAGCATCGGAAAATCACATTTCAATTTATTTTATTTACTGTCCTTACAAACCGAATTTCAAGACAATCGGATGAAAAAATAGATTTTTGCATATCGAATTTCCCGAGAATTTTCCTTGTGGGAGGATTTTCCGAAATCGGGAAAACACATGTCCAATTGTTTTGCATACTATGCTTACAAACCGAATTTCAAGTCAATCGGATGAAAAATAAAATTTTCTCCATACAAACTTTTCCGACGCTTTTCCGGGAATTTCCGGGTGGAATTTTCCAAAACCCAGTCTTAGTACGCACTTTCACCACATAAGGAAACTCCTGTCCAAATTTCAGCCCTCTTGCCTTACCGTTTAGG
>JAEIFV010001824.1:0-16465 GCA_018904265.1 Lordiphosa collinella | reverse complement strand
CGATATCAGCATCTTTCGGCTGAAGAGTCATCGTCCGTTCATTCAGGCAATCTGAAAGTCGAATTCCAAAATGTCTAGAAAACCTGGCAAAACATCATTGGCAGTATCGCACCCCAGTCAACCTCGTGATCCAAAATGTTCATTCTGTAAATCAGATGATCATTTCATTCAATCTTGTTCCTCGTTTGCAGCGATTTCATGGATAAACGGTTTATATTTGTTAAAAGCCTGTCCTTTGTGCATAAATTGCCTGCGTAAAGCCCATTCAGTCTCAGCGTGTAAATCAAGCACCTGTAGAGTCTGTTCGAAGCCTCACCATACTTTGTTGCATCGATATGCTGCGGAATCTATACAATCAACTGCATCTAATCAACCTCCAGTACCTCACTCTGCTGCATCTTCGGTCAATTTGGCTAGCAATATATCTGATCAGGTGATTTTGGCAACTGCAGTCGTTAAAATAAAAAATCAACATGGTTCATATCAGATGGCCAGAGCGCTTTTAGATTCGGGGTCGCAAGTTAATTTCATTACGGAAGATCTGGCAAATCAGCTTAAATTGGAAGACGAGAAAAAGATATAAAGCTTGTTAGGTATCGAAAAATCTCGTTCAGCCGTTCGTCACTCTGTGCAGTCATCAATAGCCTCGCGTGTCAATGAATTGACAAGCGATTTCGGCATTTTAAGGTCCATTTCGTCGTACCAGCCAGTGTTGATGTTCCGAAAGAGATAGAGCTAGCTGATCCGCTGTTTTACAAACCAGTGCGTATAGACCTGCTATTAGGAGCAGACACATTTTTCGACTTGCTCAGGAGAAGCAAATTAAAGAAAGTAAAGATTCGCCGACATTAAAGGGCACCGCCTTTGGATGGATAGTTTCTGGTCGATGTCGAGCCGATTGTTCAACTGAGCCCCTTTCTGCTTCGCTTATTAGCACAATAGAAGATCCCTGTTCTGTGGATCAACTTGTTCGAAAGTTCTGGGAGTTGGAGGAAAGTCCAAATGCACTGAAATCACTTTACATACCCCAGAACAGCTGCTTTGTGAGAAGTCCTTTCTCGACACAATCAGTCACTTGCCCTTTAAGTCAAGTCCACAGTGCCTAGGAACGTCATTCGACACAGCGTTGGAAAGAAAAATTTCCAAACAACCAGACGTATATCGCATGTGTATTAATTTTATGAAAGAGTGCATTGCGCTAGGACACATGAATGCAACCGATAACGTTATCCCGAGAGAGGCATTATTTTATCCCACATCAATGCGTGCTAAGACCACAAAGCACATTCACACAACTGCGAGTCGTTTTTGATGCGTCCAGCAAAACCTCCTCTCAAATTGCACTCAACGACGTTCTCATGGTTGGTCCAACCATTCAACCACCATTATATTCGAAACTACTGCGGTTCCGCCTTCGCCCATGCGCGGTAACTGCCGATATCGCAAAAAATGTACCGTCAAGTCGAAGTTGCGTAATTTCCAATAATCGTCTGGAGAGAGAGCACACCACTGACCCACTTCAAATTTTTCGTTTGAACACAGTAACGAATGGGACAGCTTCCGCGCCATTTTTGGATCATCCGTTGGCCTCCAAGTTATTAGCTGTTGACTTCCATGTTGACGATCTGCTATCTGGTGCAGATAACGTGGAAGAACTTCGTTTATTACGGCAGGACCTCATCGCTGTCTTACAATCCTTTGATTTACTCTTACAAAGTGGTCGTCAAATTGTGAGCAAATTGGTAACCAAACAGAAGATGACGCGATAGCGATTGGTCACCAGGAAGAAACCAAAACGCTGGGGTTAATCTGGAATCCAAAAGAGGATGTTTTTAAATACTCCATGAGGGAGATGACATTGGATGTAGAGCCAACGAAGCGGTCAATCTTGGCATTTGTATCCAGGCTCTATGATCCGTTGGGCTTATTAAGCCCTATACTTACCTCGTGCAAAAATTCTGCTCCAAGAAATTTGGCTTTATGGCTTGGGCTGGGATGATCCAATTCCAGATCAGATAAAGCACAATTTGCTTTTCTGAGTTGGATACGCTTTTAATTCCCAGACATGTTGGTGTGTCGAAAGATTGTGCTTTGCAAGTCCATGGTTTTGCAGATGCTTCTTCGAGAGCATTCGGTTGCTGTTTATACACGCGCATCGAAACCAGCCATGGCGTTTTTGTTAGATTGCTCACGGCCAAATCTAAAGTAGCCCCCATTAAAACAAAGTCAATTCCTCGATTGGAGTTGTGTGCGGCTCAACTGCTAGCAAATTTTTATAAGAATGTGAAACCATTGCTAAATGTTCCGGTGGATCAGATCGTGTTCTGGTCAGATTTAGTGGGGTGCTCCATTGGTTACGAATTCACGCCTCAAACTTGGATACTTTTGTAGCCAACAGAGTTGCTGATATTCAAGAAATAACTGCGGATGCAACTTGGTTTCATGTCCCAACAAAGGAGAATCCGGCTGACATAGTGTCCCGTAGCTGCTCAACTGTAGAGCTCAGAGACTCGTTCTGGTTTAATGGGCCGAAGTTTTTCAACACTCCCAAGAAAGCTGGCCAATAAACACACATCTTGCTCTAACAAAGGAGCAGTTATTGTTGGAAAGACGCAAGACGGCGGTAGTTATGATCGCGGCCGATGAGGAAGTCAATAGTATTCTCAAAATGATCGATAAGGTTTCCTCATATCTCAAAATTCTTCGCATCGTCTCCTATATGTTCCGATTCATAAATGACTCAAGCTCTCAATGTTCTTCAGTAGTACTTTCGGCGTCTGAATTGAACTTCGCTATTCTTTCAATTGTCTCTGTGATTCAGCATTTTGAATTTGCAGAGCAAATTTCAAGGTTGAACAAGTCATTAAACTTGCAACCATCGTACCAAAAGTTGACACCAGTCCTTTATCCACATCAAGAGGGAAACCGAAAATTAGAAATGTTGCGAGTGGTAAGTCGATTTTTAAAGGCACCTTTGCCACACAATGCCAAATTCCCTTTGTTGATGCCATGGAAATGTCGTTTTGTCACATCGAGTATTTGCACCGTACAAATTGCCACGCAAACCCACTAGTTCTGGTTGGTCTTCTTCGCCAGCAAATCTGGGTAATTAATGCACGTGAGGCGTGTAATGCAGTAGTTCGGCAGTGTGTGTTTGTGTTTTCGCTGTAAACCAATGTTGTTGTCTCAAATAATGGGAAGCCTACCCGATGATCGACTTCATGGATGTCGACCATTTGAAGTCAGCGAAGTGGACTTTTTAGGAATTTAGGAACATTAGGAATTCGTGGCAAGGCACCTGTAAAAATATACATAGCCGTATTTGCTTGCTTTGCTTCTAAAGCTGTTCATATTGAGGTAGTTACCGATCTCACGTCTAATTCTTTTATTATGTGCTTGTCTCGGTTCATTGGCCGTCGTGGACTTGTCAAACGCCTTTACTGCGACAATGCCACAAATTTTGTGGGTGCTGCGCGAGCCCTGGAGAACCTCAGGGATCGGTTTCAGGATCACAAGGATGCCATTTCAGCGTTTTCTGCAACCAAAGGGATAACCTTTGCTTTCATCCCTCCACGGGCACCTCATTTCGGCGGTCTTTGGGAGGCGGCAGTCAAGTCCGCTGCTCAAGGCCATCGGCACTATTATTCTGCGCCAGGACGAGCTGGAAACGGTGCTGGTGGAGGTAGAAGCCATTCTCAACTCGCGACCACTAGTCGCACTCAGCAGCAACTTAAACGATGGCGAAATACTGACGCCAGCCGATTTACTCGTCGGGACAACGCTCGTGGCGCTGCCATTCTCATCAACGCAGCCCATACTAGACGCCAAGATGAGTTGCTTGAAGCGATGGCAGTTGACATCAGGCATCAAGCAACGGTTTTGGGACGACTGGTCAAGAGACTACCTGTTCAGTCTCCAACAACGGCCAAAGTGGACCAAGGAGTCCAAAAATTTGGAAATCGGGGCCGTAGTCGTCATCCAGGAGGACAAAATTCCACCGCAGCAGTGGATAATGGGTGTCGTCGAGGAAAAGGTCAAAGGTGTGGATGGCAAACGTGCCATTCATCGTTTAGCGCCTCTTCCTACAAATTAGTAGTTATTATTTTATCTTGTATTTTAAAATTTGAAATTTGGAAGTCCTGCGGCCATTCAACGCGGCCGATGTTAAGGCATTTCACCTTATAGCCTGTAAGCATTGAATTTGGCAAATTAAAGGGCTCTCCAAATTGTTGTATCGAAAGTGAAAGACGTGTGTATTTTTTGCGCTCCTGTGTCCGGTCAACCCCATTAGAATTCTCTCGAACCTAAGTTGCTTGTGCCTCTTTGCGTGCACATTAGAAGTTGAGGCTACCAGTTACCCCAACACTTGTGATAATAACGCCACAATACTTCCAGCACGATCTGAAGTAGTCCGTCAAATTAAAATTTCCTCACTATTCTAATCCGAAATCAAGAAATTGATAAAGGAATATATGTTGCAAATACAATTTCCGATAATCAACACACGTTTGTCCAAATACTGAATACCACAAATTCTGTGAAAATTGTAAGCCTTAATGACATTAAAATAAAAAGCTAAGTGAGCTAAGAGAGCGTCAAGAAAAATGATGAAAAACTTAACAAAAAACTTTCCAAAATTATTTATAAAACAATTAAAAGATCTATGCACCAAGTACACAGACATATTCGGACTAGAAACCGAATCTATTACGACAAATAATGTTTATAAACAAGAACTAAGACTAAAAGATAATGAGCCAGTGTGCATTAAAAATTACGAATTCTCATAATCATAAAGAAGAAGTTACAAAGCAAGTCAAAAAAACTCATCTCTGACAAAATAGTAGAACCGTCCGTTTCAGAATATAGCAGCCGAATACTTACTTGTTCCCAAAAAAGGATTACCAGGTTCTGATACCAAGAGACTATCGTCAAATAAATAAAAAATTACTTTCCGATAAATTTCCGTTACCAAGAATAGATGACATTCTTGACCAATTAGGCAGAGCCCAATATTTTTCATGTTTGGACTTAATGTCCGGTTTTCACCAAATATAGCTGAAAGAACACTCTCGAAATATTACATCTTTCTCAACGAGCAATGGCTCATATCGTTTCACACGATTACCATATGGCTTAAAGATAGCGCCAAATTCTTTTCAAAGAATGATGACAATAGCTTTCTCTGGATTAGACCCTTCACAAGCATTCTTGTATATGGATGACTTAATAGTCATCGGTTGCTCCGAAAATCACATGATCAAAAACCTAACAAATGTCTTTGATTTGTGTAGGAAACACAACCTTAAACTACATCCAGAAAAATGCACATTCTTCATGCATGAAGTGACTTTTCTAGGTCATAAATGTACTGATCAAGGTATTTTGCCAGATGACAAAAAACATGATGTCATTGAAAAATATCCAGTCCCTACAGACGATGATAGCGCTAAAAAGATTTGTTGCATTTTGCAATTATTACAGATGTTTATAAAAAAACTTTGCAGATTACTCACGTCACATAACAAGATTATGTAAAAAAGAATGTAAAGTTTGAATGGTCCAATGAATGCAAAAAAGCATTCGATTATTTAAAAAAAGCTTTAGTAAAGCCCACTCTACTAAAACACCCAGATTTTAATAAAAGAATTTTTTCATTATAACAGATGCGAGTAAACAATCCAGCGGAGCAGTTTTAACTCAAACTTATGGAGATAAACTTTTTGCCCGTAGCATCTGCTTCTCGTTCATTTACAAAACTAGGTAGCAATAAAAATACAACCAAAATGAGTTAACAGCAATTCACTGGGCAATAACACATTTTTGACCATTTTCGATATATATGGCTAACATTTTACAATTTCACATTTCAGAATATCTCAAGGGCAAAGACAATTTCGTTGCTGATGCATTATCCTGCATAACAATAAAAGAATTAATAAATATCTCAGCCAGTATATTAAAAGTCACTACAAGAAATCAAAGTAGACAAAAATCCTGCGCAGGAAAGGAACAAGAAAAAGTAGAATTGCCTAGGCAAAGCTTCAATGCCCAACGTATACAAAATCATGAATAATGATGAGGTACGTAAAGTGGTGACCTTGCACGTAAAACATATGATTTTTTTTTCAAACATGGCAAAAAGAATACTGCAAGATATGATAGCGATTTGTATACTAATGGAACTCTTGACTTAGGTCAGTTTTTCCATAGGCTTGAAATGCAAGCCGGTAAATATAAAATCAGCCAACTCAAAGTGGCACCGTGGGAAAATATCTTTGAACAAGTTTCAATTGATAATTTTAAACAAATGGGCAATAAAATATTGAAATAATTAAGAATCCAAAAATAAAAAAAACAAAAAGAAGCTATTATGTCTACATTCTATGATGATCCAATTCAACCTTGGCCAAGGTCAAACGAGAAATTACGCAGTACATACGCAAATGCCAAAAATCTAAAACAGGGGTGCTCAAAATTGCCTTACGGCAGTGCCCTTACCAACACAAGCAAAAAAAACATTGGTACAAAATGAACACTGAGAGAAAAAAGTAAAATTCAGAAAATATAATAATAATGAAAATGCAAACCGGTAAATATAAAATCAGCCAACTCAAAGTGGCACCGTGGGAAAATATCTTTGAACAAGTTTCAATTGATAATTTTAAACAAATGGGCAATAAAATATTGAAATAATTAAGAATCCAAAATAAAAAAACAAAAGAAGCTATTATGTCTACATTCTATGATGATCCAATTCAACCTTGGCCAAGGTCAAACGAGAAATTACGCAGTACATACGCAAATGCCAAAAATCTAAAACAGGGGTGCTCAAAATTGCCTTACGGCAGTGCCCTTACCAACACAAGCAAAAAAAACACACGCACACATGTATCGAAGCCGTTTTATTGGTACAAAATGAACACTGAGAGAAAAAAAGTAAAATTCAGAAAAATAATAATTTTTGTTTCTTTATTTGGTTATTTCATTTAAAAATTTAAAGTTGTTCTAGGAAAGTATCAATATTTATATTTATTTTAGTTGTAGATAATTTTAATAACGCCTCCAGATAATTATTTGTTATACGGCTTCGGTGATTGTTTTTAATTAATTTTAATGTTGAAAAAGCACTTTCACAAATATACGTGCTTCCGAACATCGAATATATCCTTAAGATGATGCACCGTAGAGACGGGTATTTTTTGGCACCTTCCAATTTCCAGAAATCAATTCCTTTTAAATTGCTTGTCTTCATTTCCAAGTCACATTGTAGGTCACATAATTCCAATTGAACTTCCGGATTTTGTTCAAGTATGTTGCAGGTTATTGGATTAAAAAAATATCCATACTATTTTTGATATCATCGAAGTCGGTAAATCTTTTTCAAAATTAACTTTTAAGGCAATAATATGGTTTTTAAATGCTGTGAAATCATAGGTATCAATTTTAAATTCATCAAAAACTAATTTTAAGGACGGAAACGAATTTAATTTTGTTAATTGCAAATCAAAGAGAAATACATCGGTTTTTTTTAAAAATCCTTCAATGGAACCGATTAAATTAAATATGTTCTTATTTTTGCCTTGAAGAGAACTGTTAAGGTTGTTGAGGTGTGTTGTAACATCAGTCAAAAACCCAAGGCTAATATTGAATTCTTCCGACTTTATTTCATTTAAAAATTCAAAGTTTGGCATATTGAGATCCAGAAATTCCACCACCTCCTTACGTAATTCAAAAAATCGTTCAAGACATGTTCCCCGACTCAGCCATCTCACCTCCGTGAACATAAGTAGGTCTTTATATTGACTTTCGCATTCCTCAAGAAACATTTTAAGTTTGCGGTGAGTTAATGAATTATGGCCTCCTCGTATTTTGTTGATAATTTTACCACAACGTTCATTGTGTGAATATTGTTTGTCCCTTTGGTGCACAAGGCCTCCTGATGAATGGCACAATGAAAGGATGGCACACGAATATTATTTTTTATTAATTGCCCAATAAAGCCATTATTTTTCCCCAGCATAGCAGGGGCACCATCTGTGCATACTGCGGATAGTTTGTTGATTTCTCCATCTTTTAATTGTAACCTGTCGGTTACCGCATTAAAAATATCGACTCCCCTTGTATTTTCCATAAGTGGAATAAGTGCGAAAATCTCTTCAGTGACATTGAAATCCTTGTCAACCATTCGAATTGCTAGTATTAATTGACTGACGTCAGAAATGTCGCAAGACTCATCCAAAGCGATAGAAAAATACGAGCAAAACTTCAATTTGTCGGTTAACAACGTATCCAAATAATGGTAAAGTTCTTCAACTCTACGAGTTACCGAACATCTCGACAAATGAACAGTCTCGATTATATCAGCTGATGTTCTGCCAATTTCTCCAAAACAATTTAACATTTCCAGGCATGCCTTCTTAATGAACGGGCCATCGGAAAATGGTTTGCACTGTTAAGCAATAGCTAAGCTAGTTATGTATGACGCTTTTAATGCCGGTTTATAATTTTTCTCGGAATTTGACCAAATTTTATTTTTTGCTCATGTATTTCCTCGAAATTAGTTTCAATAAATTGGAGAATTTGTTGCGCATCAAAGTCATAAAATCGCATTAAAAGGTCTTTATAATTTGGAATTAAGCCTTTTACTGCATCCGCCTCATGTATAGTCCTGAAATGCCTTTCGCGAAAATAAGTTTTTCCAGCCAACAAAACTTTGTGGCAAATTAAGCACTGTATTTCACATTTAAAATTTAATGCGAAGTAATCACTAGGCATTGTATCACTCATTTTAACGACACGCCAAAAAAAAAAAAAATTAACGCGTCGCAGGTCCACTAAAATCAAACTTAAGTCAAATTATATCAAAAACTTAAGAAAACTTTTTGGTCAGTTCAGAGCCGAGAACCAGACAACAAAACTTTGCAATGTGAGTTGAGGAGAAAAAAAAAATCAATGGAATTGTTGTTGGCTTGGCTCGATACGCACAGCGACACAAAGAGGAGAAAAAAACTTCTATGGAATTGTTGTTGCCTTGGTTCGAATCGAATAGCGACACAAAGAGGAATCGGCGTGTGCCCTAGGAAGGTATGGCGAGTGCCGCTCCGTATGCTAAGTGCCGAAACAAAAACAAATGTGCCCGCGTGCCATAGCATTGAGCACCCCTGATCTAAAACAACAAAACACACTAAGACTCCATTGACAATCACCGAAACAGACAGAGATAAGTAGACACTATTGGTCGGCTACCAAAATCGGAAAATGGCAATGAATGAGCAGTGACTGTGATTTACCGAAATATTTAGTTGCCATTCCAATTGCAAATAAAAGCGCCAATACAGTCACAAAAGCGATATTCGAATCTTTTATATTGAAGTTTGGTCCAATGAACTTGGGAACTGAATATAAAAATTATATTATCAATGACTTGTGCAAATATTTGAGAGTGGAAAATATAACGTCCACTGCACACCACCACCAGACAGTTGGAACAATAGAAAGAAGTCATAGAACTTTTAACGAATACATTCGTTCATATAAATCTGTTGGTAAGACAGATAGGGACGTAAGGCTTCAATATTTCGTTTATTGTTTAAACACAACCCCCTCAATGGCACATAGTTATTGTCCATATGAGTTAGTTTTTGGCAGAAAAAGTAATTTGCCATCGAATTTTAAATCAGTAAATAATATAAGTCCATTATACAATACAGATGACTATGCTAAGGAAAGTAAATATAGATTAGAAGTACCATATAAACGAGCATGAGTAATGCTTAGAGAAAATAAAAGAAGGAATAAGCAGTCAGACGACATAAAGATAAATGATATAAAAATATCAATAGGAGATAAGGTTCTTTTAAGAAATGAAACAGTTCATTAATTAGATTTTAAATATTCGGGACCGTACAAAAGTGGAAAAGATAGAAAATAGAGATAATATAATCATTTCAGACAATAAGAATAAAAAACAAACAGTCCATAAGGATAGGTTAAAAATTTTTATCTCATAAGTAATATTTTATCAAATCGCATGCATGCAGATAAAATATCATTTTTATTTTTTATTCAATCATTAAATTACTATATATAGGGTTTTTCACAAAAAAATTTATATAAAAAAAAACGGTATCTACAAATATATAATTACACTGTTAACTTCTATTGCAAATTTTCGTACTTAATTAAAACTTCAAATATATATGCGCACAATAAAAAAAAAAAATATTTTTTTAAATATTAATACTACTATAATTATATATAAATTTTTTATTTTTTAATTCTTCACTCGTTGAGCGGAAATAACAGAAACGCAGCGTCAGCACAATTGAGCATATCCAGTGGCGCTGGTATATATGTGCATATACCATTCTCTCTCATATACATAATATATACATGACGCAACTGCGTCGCTGTAGGCTCAGCCGTCAGCTTGAGACAATAAGAATTCAAATTGTAAAATCAGTACGAATAAAACCTGCGAAAGCAACAAACAAACACTAAGTTAATAAATGCAATGAATTAAAACTATTGCTAAATAAAAGGCTAACAGGGAAGTTCAACAACACACCATACTCAATTGGTGAGTGGGCGTCTGATCAATCCGGCAAAGCTGCGATCTGGCTGTGTGGAATTAAATCCCTGCACATTCAACAGGTTTTGGCTGCAAATGGCTTCGTAAGAGCGAAAATAGGAAGTTAATGGGTGTACAGCTGCAATCTGGCTCCCAGCTTTGGGCTTACCGAGTTTGAAGCCATCCTTGACGATTTGGTACGCGATGTCAGAGACTGCAACAGAGTAGTTATTGCCGGCGACTTCAACGCTTGGGCCGAGGAGTGGGGGATTTGCAGAACCAATTCAAGGGGACGCGCCCTTCTTGAAGCGTTTGCGGTGCTCGATGTGTGCCTCCTGAACGTCGGATCGCAGAACACGTTCAGCAGAGGAGGTATAGGGTCAGTGATCGACCTGGATACGGTGTGCAAAGCAAGCATGATTCAGCGCAAGCCCTATAAGCGACACCACATGCCAACTTATTGGTGGAATGACAGCATTGCTGATGCTCGCCGTTCATGTCTTCGGGCAAGAAGGCAATGTCAGCGTTCGCGCGGCAGCGATTCGTTCCTTTAAGTCCATCTTATATACCGGGAAAGAAGAAGGGAGCTTAAAACTATTACAAAACAGAGCAAACGGGAGTGCTTCTTGGAACTGTGTGACTCGGCTGAGCATGATCCTTGGGGCAAAGCCTACAAGACGGTGGTCAAGCTCCTGAACTCAGGCAGACTAGCGGGACCTACGGATCCGGAGGCACTCCGAAACATAGTGGAGACTCTATTCCCATGCAGTCCTGATGTACTAAGCAAACACACTCGAGCAGCGTCGAGGTCCTGCCTCTGGGCACTTCATAGAAGAATTCACGGTTGATGAGGTTCGTGCAGCCGCAAGTAGCCTCAAGCCCAATAAGGCACCCGGACCAGACGCAGTCCCAAACAGCGTGCTAAAGATGGCTCTGACGATCCGTCCAGAGGTGTTTGTCGAGCTGTATAACAAATGCTTGAGGGAAGAAAAATTTCCAGAGAGATGGAAACTGCAGCCCAATAAGGCACCCGGACCAGACGCTGTCCCAAGCAGCGTGCTAAAGATGGCTCTGACGCTTCGTCCAGAGGTGTTTGTCGAGCTGTATAACAAATGCTTGAGGGAAGCAACATTTCCAGAGAGATGGGAACTGCAGAGGCTAGTGCTACTTCCGAAGACTGGCAAGCCACCGGAAAATGCTTTTTCGTTCAGCCCCATCTGCCTGCTGGACACAGCTGGCAAAGTTCTGGAGAAGCTGCTGTGCATCAGGATTGACTCAGCAGTGGAGTCGGCAGGCGGTCTTTCGGCAAGTCAGTTTGGCTTCAGAAAGGCTAAATCTACCATCGATGCCATCGGCAAGGTGGTCGTCATTGCAAAGGAGGCTATATCTGGATCGCGGTGGCGAGGAGCTACTTCTCGGGCAAACAGTTGCTATACGAGACAGATGAAGGCAACAAGACTCATGATGTTTCAGCGGGTGTACCCCAGGGCTCAGTTCTAGGGCCACTCTTATAGAACATTATGTACGAAGGCATACTCCGATTACCTTTCGCAGCAGGTACGCACATCGTCGGATTCGCGGATGATGTGGCTCTGGTGGTGGTGGCCAAAGAGCTTCATATGGCCGAGGCTGGTACTGGTCAGCAGCCGCAAGCGTGTCGAGAATGCTACCATCCACGTGGGCAGGACAGCAGTGGTCTCAAAGCGCGCTATACGGTACCTTGGTGTCATCATAGACACCAGGCTCTGCTTTCGCGAGCACTTGGAGTATGTCCAAAAGAAGTCAGCAGAGGCGTGTAGAGCATTATCGCGCTTAATGCCAAACACACGCGGCCCAAAGCAGGAGCACAGACGACTCCTCATGGGAGTCTGCAAATCTATTATGCTGTACGCTGTTCGGTGTGGGCCCACGCTTTTACGGTCGAGCTACTGCCGAGGAGTGGAGGCTGTCGACCGCCTAAGCGCAATCCGGGTATGCAGCGCGTTTAGGACCATCTCGAACGATGCAGCGCTGGTCGTAGCAGGAATGGTGCCACTAGCCTTCCTGGTAGCGGAAGCGGCAACTGTTTATAGTGCATCGCGCGACCGGTCACCAAGAACAGCATACCCCGAAGAGAGAGCGGCAGCTAGGGACAACAGCCTAAGGAAGTGGCAGAGCGCTTGGGATTCGTCTGCCAAAGGCCGCTGGACGCACATGCTTGTCCCTACGATTAAGCCATGGGTTGAGAGGCAACATGGAGAGGTAAATTTCTACCTCACCCAGCTACTGAGCGGTCACGGATGCTTCAGGAGCTATCTCCATCGATTCGGCCACGACAGTAGCCCCGAGTGTACTTAATGTAGCAGACGCATCGTGGAGGACGCACAACACGTCCTCTTTGAATGTGGACGCTTGAGCAACAGAGGCGGACACTGTGGGACATCTCGGGTGAGGAAGTTACCTACAAATAACTTCTGCGACCTGATGGTTTCAAGCGGAAGGTTCTGGGACGCCACTTGCACTTTTGCAGCCAGTGCACTAATTGAACTGCGCAGATTGGTGCGACTGAGGCGGGCATAATGAACTATAATGCGGAGGGGGCCCCTGCGAAGCATTTGCCTTGCGGTCGTACCGCAGGGGCACGCATCTAAATTATATAAATAAAACCGTCCTTTTTATTGAATATAAAAAAAACCCACGCACACACACATCCTATTCACACATGGAGGATATATAGAGAATACCTGCACAGGTTCAGGCACGAAGACACACCGGAATGACCTGCCCAAACGAGAACGAGAATCCACATCATGTGTTGTACCGCTGTATAAGGTACAGGACCAGGCAAGAGTTTGTACCACCCATCGAGGACCTCGTCAGCTACATGCTAGAGTCAGATTACAACTGGAGAACCATTGGCGAGCTCATTATGTGCATCCAGAGCGATCTGAGAAGATGCGAACGAGAGCGACGCACAACGCAGAGTGCCTAAAATAGGCAACCCATCCTCGCGAAATAATACTTAACGGTGATACCGCGGGGAATGAGGTGTGCAGTTGTGAGAGGGTGTATTCAGAACGTAGGCGCCAACGTTGTTGGTGAATCGTGCATACTGCTGGTAGGGGCCAGCAGTATCTTTTGAAGATTTACATCCCCCCATGGCGAATCCATGGAAAAAGAAAAACCCACACACAGCATGCGACTACAGCAAGTCTCAACGGAAATCGTATGGTAAATGTACCAGTAAACTGGTGGACCAAGCAAATTGCAGAGGCCTGGCGTTCATGCAACCACGCAAGGAGGCGTTACTAACGCTCGCGCAGAACCCCTGACTTTGGTGCATGGCAAGCAGTATACCACAACTGCAGGAAAACATTGAAAGCGGCCATCAAAGAGAGCAAGCGCAAGTGCTTCCTTGAGCTTTGCGACACAGCCGAGCACGACTCGTGGGGCAGCGCATATAAAATGGTCGAAAAAAAGCTTAACGCCGACTCGCAGTCCTCACACCAGTGTTACAAGTCCGCAAAACGAAACGCCTCGGGATATGGCCATCGAGGAAATTACTTCTGAGGAAGTGCTTCAGGTTGCTGGGAGCCTGAAAATTAATAAAGCTCCAGGTCCGGACTCGATACCAAACAGAGCATTTAGGCTTGCGCTTGCAATAAATGCCTATCGGAGGAATTTTTCCCTGGAATGTGAAGTGACAGAAGCTGGTCCTAATACCCAAACCAGGCAAGGCACCGGGAGAAGCTGCTTCATACAGGCCAATCTGCCTGATCGACTCAGCTGGGAAAATTCTAGAGAAGCTGGTCTGCACTCGTATAGAGGGCGACATTGCTGCAGCCGGTGATCATTCCCAAAACCAGTATGGGCTTAGAAAGGCAAGGTCTACTGTCGACGCCATCAATAAGGTTGGTGCCACAGCCGCGAACGCGATAGAGGGCACCAGATGGAGAAACAGCGCGAAAGAATACTGCTTAGTTGTGAGTCTAGACATCCGCAACGCCTTTAACTCTGCAAAGTGGAGCTGCATCCTGGGAGCCCTAGCTAACTTCGGTGTCCCCGCATACCTACTCCAGATGGTTCGCAGTTACTTCAGCAACAGGGTGCTGAAGTACGATACCAGTGTATGCACGGAGACTTACGACTTAACCGGAGGAACCGCAAGGATAAGTGCTGGGTCCAGTACTGTGGAACGTAATGTACGATGGCATTTTACGTCTACCCCTTCCACCAAGAGTGCAAGTCGTTGGTCGTAAGTACAAAACATCTAAAGCAGGCAGAGTCGCTCTGCAACCATGCTTTTCAGCAGATAGAGGCTTGGCTCTCCCTCAGTGGGCTTAGAGCTGGCGCCCCACAAGACTAAAGCTGTATTGATAAGCAGCCGGAAAAAGGTGAAGACTGCCCAAATTATCGTGGGCAATGATATGCTCACCTCAAAAAGAGCGCGGAAGTACCTGGGGGTTAGGCTCTATAGCAGGCTCAGCTTCCGAGGAGCACTTGACTTCGCAAGTGCTAAAGCGGCATCAACGAACCGAGCGCTCTCTAGGGTAATGCTCAATTCACGAGGCCCAAAGCAAGGAAGAAGGTTACTGCTCACCAGCGTTACGAGGTCCACCATGCTGTACGCCGCCCCAGTCTGGTTGGGAGCCCTGTAGGTGAAAAGCTACAGCCGCGGGATGGAGGCGTCGCATCGACTTGGCGCAATCTGGATATGCTTTGCGTTTCGCATAGTATCAGACGACGCAGCACTGGTCATCGCAGAAGTACCACCCCTGGAGGAACTTGCGAAGGTGTTTAACTAGGTCCATGGAAGCAACCTCCCAGTTTCTCAGCGGCCATGGCTGTTTTCGGAGCTATCTCCACCGCTTTGGGCAGACGCAACACGCACCTTCTGTGGGAATGCACGCCTTTTTTGTCTGCGGCAGGTTCAGTGACGACAGGCAGCGCTTGGAAGAAGCTCTAGGAACTAGGAGGCTGGATGCAGATGGCATAGACGAACCTATGCTTGAAAGCAGCGCTAACTGGGAGCTGGTTAGCCATTACGCAGCTTCCTTTATGATTAAGTTGGAGTAAGTAAGTAAGGGAGTAAGGGCGCTGAGGGCTTTGAGACGCATTGCTTCACGGCCGTACCGCAAAGTCCTAGTCAACTTCCTCTAGTTAGTAATAAGTAATGTATATAGCAGTAATAAATGAATCCAAAAAAAAAAAAAAAACCCCGCACACTCATACACACCCACACATTCACACACACACACACACACCCAGCCAGCCCTCTGCATACATACCACTTTCAATGCTAGACTTAGTTGGGAAACTGTTCGAACGCTTAATTTGCAACCACTTGGAGACGGAGCTTGTGGAACGGGAAGGACTTTCTAATCGCCAACTCGGATTCAGAAAGAAGCTGAGCACTACTGACGCAATTTCGACAGTGGTAGGCATATCGCGAGAAGTTATCGAAGGCACCAGGTGCCGCGGCGGAAGCAAGAAGTACTGCCTTATTACCACGTTGGACGTCAAGAATGCCTTTAATTCGGCTAGCTGGCACAGTATTCTTGAAGCGTTGCAGCGGCTTTGAGTATCCGAGTACCTCATCAGGATCATATGCGACTACTTCAGGAATAGAGTACTCTTGTATGATACTGCAGCAGGAGAACGGCAGGATTTCTGGAGGCGTACCGCAAGGATCGGTGCTAGGTCCAACACTATGGAACGTCATGTACGACGCAGTGTTGCGCCTGTCGCTACCTGATGGCTGTACAAAAGTGGGGTTCGCTGATGACATTGCAGTCATCTCAGTCACTCAACATGTGGGAGAAGTCGAAGCCAAAACAAACGCAGCCAACCGCGAGGTTATCTCATGGCGGGAAAAAACGGGTTTAGTTTGGCAGCCCCACAAGACGGAAACGG
>JAEIFV010001823.1:0-16481 GCA_018904265.1 Lordiphosa collinella | reverse complement strand
AAAACCTACAAATTTTTTTTTCTTATTTTAGAGAAAAATGTTGTCGAAACTTTAAATGCGATTATCTCGAACTACTTTTTCACCCCTGGTGCGTCAGATTGCGAGTATTTGTTGACCAAAAAAAAAAAACGGTCCATAAAAATTATGGGAGTTAGGGCCATTTTAAGGGTAAAAATATGGTCAATTTTCGGGAAATTTTGACTTTGAGAACCCTTACTCCCCTATATATAGACCGATCCCAGATATCCTAGTTCCGACCATAACCACATCAATTCCCAACAAAACCTCATTTTAAATTTTTTTATCCATGATGCGTTCTCTGTAAATCTGACGCACCAGGCACCTATGTTTTAAAAATGGGTCGACTTTGAAGCGGGCTTCATAACAACCAAGCGTAAAATTAGCAAACAACTACAAAAATTTTAAAAGGGGTTAGCTTGATCAATTATCTATCGAACAAAAACCGCTAGTCGATATGCGGTAAAACTGGGTTTCGCGAGTAATAAATTTTTCGGGTTAAACCTCTTACTGGGCCGCTGAAACTAGACATGCGTACCTGCTATTTTTATAATTCTGTTCCCATTGAAATGAGAAAAGGGGATCATGAAGTTGTGCAAAAAGTATGTAACAGATAGAAGGAAACATTTGCGACCCTATAAAGTATATATTCTTGATCAGCATCAACAGCCGAGTCGATTTAGCCATGTCCGTCTGGTCGTCCGTCTGGTCTGTAAAGTTAGGAACGCGTGTTTCTCAGAGACTATAAGAGCTAGAGCTACAAATTTTTGCATGTAGGTAGGTGTATACCCGATTCAATATTTGCCTAGATTTGGAAAATCTAACCTCCCCCTTTAAGCGCAAAAAACTGTCAGAGTTTCACAATTTTAAAGATAGAGCTCCAAACTTTACATATATCAAGTAAGGCCCAATATCTATCTATTCTGAAAAGATCACTAAGATCGGACCATAAACATAAGATAGACCTTCCAAAACTTTACATATATCTAGTATGGCCCAGATCTATAGTTCTGAAAGGATCAATAAGATCGGACAATAAACACCGAAGTTATAAACGAATCAATTTGTCAGGAGAGAGGGGGTCTTGCATTGTCAGTTATTCGCGCGGCCGCATGCCATGCGTTTGTGTGTATGTTGGAGTGTGTGTATGTGTGAGTGCGTGTGTATATGTAAAGGAAAACAAACGAAATCATAAACAGGTATTAGTAGGTCGGGGCACCTGACTGCAGCTCCCTTACTTGTTTTAAATGAATTTGACAGCTAAAAGAAAATTGAACGATCTGAGTACTCACCCGAGTGAATGGATTTTCCAGTTGAGACGCTAAATATATAACAGAGTAAATTGTGAGTTTATATAGCTGCTATCTAGATCTGATGTGGACCAGCCCTAAAAGGTTTAGGGTTCTAGAGCAACCCGCTTTTTAGACATTTTTCAAACATCAGAAAGTAGTTATAATAGCTTTTACCCTGTTCCCATTGAAATGGGAAAAGGGGACTAACCATGAAGTTGTGCAAAAGTATAACAGGTAGAAGGCAAAGCATATGTGCGACCCTATAAAGTATATATATTTTCCTTGATCAGCATCAACAGCCGAGTCGATTTAGCCATGTCCGTCTGTCCGTCCGTCTGTCAGTAAGGAACGCGTGTTTCTCAGAGACTATAAAGAGCTAGAGCCACAAATTTTGCATGTGGTAGTAGGTGTATACCTGATTCAATACGAGTTTGTTTCAGATTTGGAAAATTCCAACTCCTCCCCCTTTCTTTAAGGCAAAAAACTGTCAGAGCCACAATTTTAAGATAGAGCTTCCAAACTTTACATATACAAGTAAGGCCCAATATCTATCTATTCTGAAAAGATCACTAAGATCGGACCATAAACACCGAAGTTATATACTTGAATCAATTTTGCTTGTGGGAGAGAGGGGGGTCTTGCATTTTCAGTTATCGCGCGGCCGCATGCCATGTTTGTGTGTATGTTGGAGTGTGTATGTGTGAGTGTGTGTATGTGTATGAAAAACAGAAATCAAGGGAACAGGGTATTTTAGTAGTCGGGCACTCGGAAGCTCCCTTACTTGTTTTGTTTTAAATTGATCAAAGAATTTTTCGATATTTATTTTTTGGTATTGAGTTGCTGTTCAATAATTTATCGGCTTTGAAAAAGCGCTAACAAAAAAAGATGTAGAGGTGGTTGGCAGGATTTCGGGACTCCTAGACATCGGAAATAATAAAAGCAATACGTTTTTTTTATCAAATATAATTATTCTAATTTAAAAATCGATTTTGGACCGCTTTTTTGCAGTCTGGTGTAAAAATAAACGGGTTTGTTCCGCGTTTCGACTCGATTTTCGTGTAAACGTTCACGTTTCGCATTTAATTTGTATTAATTTGTATGTAAATAACAAGACAATCTGTGGTTAACAGATATCTTCGAAATTTTCTTTCGAATTGAATTCACTTGGCATTGAGCAGTCGGTTATAGCTGCTAAAAACGAACTCGACTTTTTTGTATTAGATCTAGTAACCGTTGGCATATTGTTTAGCTTCTATACAACGTTAATCAATTTGAATGCAAGATGTTAACGTTTACACGAAAATCGACTCGAAAACCGAACAGGGCGCATAGTAAAAACTGTTTTTTTTAATCGTTGAGGTAGGGGCTATAGCGACATGAATTCTGCGTCGATTAAGGCCTATTTCAACAAAATCGGTTCAGTAGAACTCGCGCAAACTTACCAACCAGCTCAAAAAAACATGGTTTTGAGGAAGCTGCGTTTAAAGCTTTGCAGTTGCTAAGAAAAATTGTTCACCATGGGTCACCAAAAATTGCTATATCTCCGAAAGTATTCCGAATTTCCACAAATCCTTTTGTGGGAGTAAATAAATGTCAGAGCTATACAAAAGCAAAAAAAAAAAAACCCCCTTAAGCTCAAATTTGTGTCATTGGGAACGGCCGCCATCTTGGTAAACGCGAATTGGTCTGTATAGTACCTCTGAAACTATTGCTTAAAGACAAAACTTTTCACAGACAAAGTAATAGATATTAGCATAACCTTTATTTTTGTGCAGGGAATAATTTTCTTGTTATGTCAGATCAAAAATTTTTTTATAAATTCGCATACCTTCGGGTGTTTTCCGGCAAAAAAGAGACGACTTAAAATTGGTGATGCTATATTTATCACACTTGAAAAGTAATTTTGACCAAGAACGCATATATATATTCTTGTTCGGCATGACGAGCTGTGTCGATTCTTTGTCCGTCCACCCGTCTGTCCGTCCGTCTGTCCTTCGGTGTTTACGCAAACTAGTCCCTCAGTTTTGAAGCTATCGATCTGAAAGTGTGCACAGTGTCTTCTTTTTACTGCACGCTACTATATGTCGGAACCGACCGGATCGGATCACATTGTATAACCAAAAGGTTCCCAAAAATGTACCAAAATTTTTGGAAAATTTAACCCAATGAGTAACCAAAATGTGACCGCGATGTTCCAAAAACATGTCCGAGGTGTTTCAAAATTGTTCCCAAAATGTTGCCAATTAGAGCACCAATTGGGTTTAAAAAATGTTACTAAAAGATGTCCTAAAGTTTGTAAAATGACCCCAAAATGTTCACGAAAAAGCAGGATTACTCTTCTATTGTCAACGAATGGTCTTGTTATCGGTAAATTTTGAACAGATTTTTTCTGAGTGTAGAATAGTTCAGAGTAACGCATAGAAGGAAGTATTTTCGAACACATAAAGTATATATATTCTTGATCAGCATGACGAGCTGGGTCTTTTATCCCTGTCCGTTTGTCCGACTGGCTGTTTCTATGCTATCTGCTCCGTTTGTTTGAAAGCTTTCTTCACGAAACTTTCCATGAAGTCTTGTTGACAACTACACTGCCCGTTTGTCGGAGCCGGCTGGATGCCATAGGAACAATCCACAGTGGTCGGTCATGTATAGAGAAGGTGGCCAAAAATACTTCCAGTAGAGATATCGACTTGAAATTTTGTAAGTAGCTTTATATAATGTAACTAGCAAATATCCCAGCTTGCTTCGCTGCGCCGCCGTCAGTTAGCTATTTTTAATCGATAAGAGTATAAGAGTATCAGTTTTTCTTTTCTTTAACTCTTATGCCCCTTCCGCGGTTAAAAATACAGTCTCTCCTGACATTTCCGATCTTTGTGGTGGAACTTTTCAAAATTTAAAGCTTACAAACACAATTTGATAAAGATCGGCCAACAAATAACATTTTCCACCAATTCTCCAACCATTCCTCAAAGTTGCATTGCATCCGGATGAACGCTATAATTTTTTCAAATTTCACAGATTGTGCTCCATTTTCCGCCCAATTCTTCTGCTTCCGGGCAAGCGTCTAGCCAATCCCCCAAAGTTTCACCGAGATTAAGAATTTTGAAATATTGTGAGTTTTTTTACCATTTTCCACCTCCATGTCCACCTCCATGGCCACCTCCATGGCCACCTCCATAGCCACCACCATGTCCACCTCCACGGCCACCTCCATGCCACCCAAGCCACCACCATGGACACCCATGGCCACCTCCATGGCCACCTCCATACCTCAGGACACCTCCATGGCCACCACCACCCCCCCCAGGCCACCTCCATGGCCACCTCCACGGCCACCTCCATGGCCATCTCCACGGTCACCATTGTTACCACCATGGCCACCTCAATGGCCACTTTCAGGTCCACGTCCACTTCCACGTCCAGGTCCAGTGCCATTCCAGGTCGAGGTCCAGGTCCTGCACACAGCCAGTACAATGAAAAAACGGCAGCCCGAGTTACTGTTATTTCTTATTTCCATCCCTTCAAACCAAGTTTAAAGCCAATCGTTTGAAAATAGGCTTTGTCTGCTGAGTTTTCCGACCCTAAGGTCAAATTTTCCAACTTCAGAAAATAACATTACAAATTGTATCACTTACTATCCTTACAAACCGAATTTCAAGTCAATCGGATGAAAAAAAGATTTTGCATATCGAATTTCCCGGGTATATTCTTGGGATTTTGAAATCAGGAAAACACGTGTCCAACTTGGCATACTGAAGCTTAACCGAATTTCAAGTCAATCGGATGAAAAAATGAAATGTTTCCCATTCAAACTTTCCCTACGCTTTTCCGGGAATTTCCCAATCCTTACGGTTGAATTTTCCAACATCGGAAAATCGCATTCCAATTTCTTTCTCACTTAGTGTCCTTACAAACCGAATTTCAAGTCAATCGGATGAAAAATTAGATTTTTGCATATCGAATTTCCCGAGAACTTTCCTTGTGGGCGGATTTTCCGAAATCGGGAAAACACGTGTCCAATTATTTTGCATACCTATGCTTACAAAACGAGTTTCAAGTCCATCGGATAAAAAATAAAAATTTCCCCATACAAAGTTTTCCGACGCTTTTCCGGCTTTTCCGGTTGGAATTTCCAAAACCCAGTCTTAGTACGAGCACTTTCACCACATGAAGGAAACTCCTGTCCAAATTTCAATTTGGTCTTACTGTTTGGGCTGTGCGATGGTCAAACCAGTCAGTCAGGTTGAACAAAGTGTTATAGAGATAGATACTATATTTAAAAATTGGCACCGTTAACGAAGTATATCTCCCCCTCCTATGCGCCTACATTATAAAATTGCATCTCTTATGTGATCTATGACGGAAAAAGTCTTTGCTGGTAATATTGAGGACTTCTGTTCATTAAGTTTCGTAAGTTCAAAAATTCTGCTAAATTCATTCTTGACCGTCCCCGTTTTTGAGTTGATCCTAATGCTTACAAACTTAATGAAATATTGTCGTTATCGGCATACTAGTATGAGTATTTTTCAGTAAAATTTTCAAGGTGATTAAATGTGTAAGCGTTACTTTCGAAATGAGATTTTATTTTATCAAAAGTATCCCGAAATTTCAGCATTTGAGCTTTTGCCAGAGCACCAAATATCATAAAATATTGATGGGAAAGTTCGCACTGATAGGATGTTCCTATAGTAAGATTTTGTAAAAAGAATACAATTTAAATATTGGAAAAGTAAGAAATCATGAAAAGCTGGGTATGAGCTAACAAATTGCAATACCCGGCGGACAGGACAAGCACGACGAAAGAGATCAACAAGAGAAAAAACTGAAAAACTTGCCGGAGACGGAGAGGCGGAGACAATCTTCGACCGATTACAACGAAACGTGCAAAAACGAGCAGCTGATTTTTACAACTAAGAATTTTTAAATATTGTTTGGTGTTCAAAAAAAGTTTCATTGGAGAGACCTGGGGGCAACACAACTTTTAACTTTACTTTACTTTGATAAATATATGAGGTATATTTGGAGGCATAATGTAAGCTCTAACTTTTTATTTTTGGCCTATGGGACCGACCACTGTGCAATCGGTCGAAAAACTATTTTTAGTGGAAAAAGTAGTAGCAGCTGAAAGCAGCGCATGCTCCTGCAGCGAACTTTGTTTTGTTCATAACTTGACTATAGTTCATCCAATTCCGATATGTTTTGAAGGTATGAATCTTCTATCTTGAAAACTGTGGGAGATAAAACATTTCTTCCAAATTGCGGGAGGGCGGGAGGTATCGTGGGAAAATTAAAACTAAACTTGATCTGCCTGCAAGTATAAAAGGTCTTTGTCCCATACATGTAAAACCTCTATCTCTTACCATCTCATGGCTAAATCGACTCGGCTGCTGATGCTGATCAAGAATATTTATACCTTATAGGGTCGGAGATGCTTCCTTCTGGTGTTACACACTTATTTACAAACTTAATATACTCTGTAAAATTGTAAAATGGCTTGACACAGCCCCAAAGGGCCAAAGCCGAGCTTCTCTCAATCTCTTGGCTTGTGCGCTTCTAATTTTTGCACAAGATAAAGGGACCTACAGCTTAACGCCGAATCCGAACGGCAGTTTGAGAAGCTTTTGCATGGCTAATTACTACAAAGCTGGCGCCAACAGCAAAGAGGTGTGGCCGGGTGTAAAGTTTATTCAAAGAAAAAACTTTTCATTAGATATTCCGAGGCGGGATCGAACCCACGACCTTTTGCACTGCGGTCGCGCTCACTAGCCGCTGAGCCCCCGACCACGTCAATATACTCTGTACTGAGTATAAAAATACAATACGTCTTGAAGTACGCATGTGTTTTTTGACTAGATTGACGCAGTGAGGTTTGCAGTTGTCTGGTAGGGGCCTAATAGAACACACGTCGCGATGTTCGTCATCCGCTATAATGGCTTTTGTGGAAGCTGCCATTCAGTGGATGAGGAGGAAAGTGCGCACGCTTAGCAGGAGGGTACTCACAGTTCCGTGTCGTCCTTTAATACATGATATATTAGATATTTCTGAAATGGTTTATTAGGAACTGAAATTGATTCACTCTTAAAACGTAGAACTATCAATTCTGAGTGGTACTGCGGTATAGCAGAAGCATTTCTAAAACTGAGAAAAGCCAACCACCGGAGACGAAACATCCTGCCAGCTTTTCCGAGTCGTTTTACTGAAGTGAGTTTTATATTCCCTAAAATATTAAATTGACTTGTTACTCGACCTGCACTCCTCATTTATGACCAAATGATTTGTTTTTGATCCCACATAAGTAAACAAATGGATCAGGTTACACATAAATTAGCCAAGGCAAGAGATTTAAGGGTGGCTTTAACTTAAGATCTCCTTGAAGTATTTAGTAAGTAGTTTATATTGTCTGGACTCACCTGACACAGATAGAAGTTGTGTCGGTGTACATGATCCGGTGTGAACTCCGGAAAGCAGCTATTCCACAATTTGCTAACCATCATTCTCTGATTGCCCAGGCAGCTCGTGGAATCGTTTGCAAAATGATTGAAGCCTTCGCAGCTGTCGTGCGAGGGATACTGATACGAGTGGTAGGCCTGCTGCTGTTGCGATTGCTGCTGTGTTTGGCGTTGCTGCTGCTGTTGGTGTGGCTGCTGTTGGTGATGGTGATAATGTTGCTGCTGTTGTGGCTGATGTTGTCCCTGCTGTTGATACTGATGGTAGCGTTGATCTGGCGTCTCACGCTGCGACTGACCTGCACCTCCGGCTCCGGTGGTGCCGCCGCCTCCACCCCCGGCTGAGCCGCGCTCCGCTTGGTATTCGTGTTGCGGCGGCGTTTTGTGGCCGATGTTGATGCTGTTGCTTCGATAAGGACGAAGAAAATCGGGCAGATCGAGATGGTGCGACAATTGCGCCTCCTCGTTGATGTTGTAGATTTCCTCGTCGTCTTCGTCGTCGTGGAGAAATCGCACGTCTTCGAGACTGTCGCAGTCGGTGGAGAGTAGAGCCGCCGGCAACGCTTCGTCGAGTAGATCTTCCTCGTCTTCGGTGGTACTGGCAATACCTGGCAAATAGCCGTAGTTATCGTAGGCGTCGTAGCGCCTGCGGGGCGTGGCTTTATAGCGATAGACGCCAGTTTGCAGGTCCTCGGCCCCTGCTGTGACCGCTGTTGCAGCTGCTGTCGCGGTGTATTCCTGGAAAGGAGCTGTCGGTAGAGTACGAGTGCTTCGACTGGTGAAATAATAATCAGTGCCTACACTCGGCGCCGGGGGTGGCGGAGGTAGTGCTGGAGGTAAGAAACCTGGTGAGCTACCCGCAGAAGCTAACAGAGGTGTGGGTGAGGCATCAAAGTTAATCAATGCCGCAGCGGGATATCCTCCACCCGTGTAACCACCCAATGGACGATACGAATATGGAGTGGTCCCTGGCGCTGCTGCTGTTGCTCCACCACCGCTGGATGTGGTGCCTATATAAATATGCGCCGATGTAGAGGGCAGATGGTACCAGCTGGCTAAGTTGCCGCTGCCCAGACCAGCAAAGCCTAGGCCCAGACCCAGACCCAGACCGGAGCTGGTACTACCACGGCTGAAGTAGTAACTGTTGCTAATATATTGCTGCTGCTGCTGCGGCTGTGGCAACAGTAGTTGCTGCTGCTGCTGCTGCTGTATAAGTTGCTGTTGCTGTACGTGTTGCTGCCAGCGTTGCCTTTGGTTGTACAAAAACTGTTGTTGCTGCTGCTGCTGCAGCAACTCCCTTTCGAGTCGTTGCAGCAGCAATTGTTGCTGTAACTGTTGGATTTGCAGCTGTTGCTGCTGATGCGCTAGCAATTGTTGCTGCACAAGCTGCTGTTGTTGCTGCTGTTGTTGTTGCTGCTGCTTTTGGCCACTAATTGGCACCGGTCTAAAGTAAAACTGCGCGTAATCCAATGTGAAGGCGTTGGCCACCACGTTGACACCTTTTGGAGTTTAGTGCAGTTGCTGTTAAACCGATGTTGTGGCTGCTGCTGTTACTGCTGCTGCGGTTTCTGAAAGTGGAACAGACAAAAAAAATATGCTTTGAGTCTAGTGCTTGTCAGATGCGTGTTCATAAGACACTAATTAGACAGGCCTAAGTGCTGCTTAAGATTGCCAGAAAAAAAGTATACAAAAAATGTAAAGAAAACATAAAAAGTGTCTGCCAGTGAGTTTTCTCTTTTTACTTTGGCATAGAAAAACGTATTTCTCTAAGGGCTCTAAAAGGGGGGAGGAATGGAATGGGGCAACCTGGCTGAGGCAGAACTCAGTCAGGCAAAAGTGCTTAACTAACTAATTGGAGACTATTCAAATTCTACTGGGATTTCCAATTAAGCATCAACTTATAAATATTTTACAATTTGATTTTAATTAATAAATATGTTACATTAATACAAAAAAGTGCATAGTATAATTAAGTAGAAACATATTCAATTTGCAAATGATTTGGTTTTAATATAAATGACTTTATTTTAACTAAAAACAAATTAGCATTACCAAGTTCATATGAAAATGGTTAGAAACAACGTGTAATTTAATTAATTTAAAATGTGACATTTAATTGTACATATGTTGCTCATATTTATTTTTGATTATGCTCACACTTAAAAACTAAGCAAGTAAAGTTAAAATTGTTTCGTATTAAATTTCAATATTTTTTTCAACGTATATGGGGGCTAGTGACCTGGTTGGATTTTATTAAGAGTGGTTTTTTAGCCGTCTCAAGGTCGAGGAATAATTATAATTCAATAATCATCAATAATTCGGCGAAAGCGTGGCTTATATAGACAATTGTTAATGGCTGTTGCTATGGAAAGCGATTAAAATCTCACTGACGAATCTGGAGGAATCCAGACGAAACAGTCTGTCTGAGGTACCTCAATCTGCTTGTGTCCATTTGTTTACAATATATAATTGTTGTTGATTTCTGATTATTATAGAATAATAATCATTCCTCGAACTTGAAACGGCTAAACAACTATTTTTTTAACTTTTATGACTGTTTTAATGACCCTTATACTGTTAACTTGCAGTTTTTACTGTCTCGAGTTCTTGTTATGCTATTGGCATAACTTTAAACAGAGGCACACATCACAACAAAGGAGGCTTCAGGTTGATCGGACGCGTTTCATGAGGGACCAACACCTCACTCATCAGCGATCTTGAGCCTGAAATGTCTATCCAAAGAGCAGCCTCTTCATGCCAGCGACAGCAAAACTGTGTGGGAATTTAATGGCAGCTTGCGCGCAAAACACCAAAAAAAGCAGCCTAATACAGCCATTCCCCTTTGTAAGTGTGTGACCTCCATTGGACTTAGTACTCAGTGAGCAGCACAACGGCCGCCACGTCTGAAGCAGAAGTCCAAAAATATTTGCATATACAAATACGAGTTTTTGTTGTTTTAAGTGAAACTATTTTTATTAAGTTTCGAGCAACAACGCGGTGTCATGTGTTTTAGTACTTAAAATCAAACTTTAATCTTAAAATCAAGGTTTTTCGTAGTAGACTTAAATGTAATACGCCAATATATAAATTAAATATTTTTCAAATATAATTTTAATTCAACATATTGAAATCAATCTAAAGCCACAATTTAAAACAAAATTGAAAGTGTGAAATATATTTGATATAATGTTGACCATGGTTAACAATAGGCTGTGTTCTTAATTGCGATTTGCAGCCACGCCACAGAAGGAATGCAGAATTGATTCAATTTTTACAGTAAAGAACAGTAGTCTCGATGAAATGTGTGCTCTACAAACCTTAACGGTTTTTTTTTATTAAAAATACCTTGGTTTTTTAAAAGGGAGCAAGCCCTTTAAAAAAATGTTTAAACGAATTTTGGCAAGTACATAAGTTTACTCAGGACGACGTGTCGTTCAGAAAACTAAACCAAAACCAACCAAAACAAAGATTTGACATATCGTGAAATCTTCATGCACATTTGCATACCTAAACTAATAACAGAATCAATTGGATCTTTACGTTATTATAATTCTCGCACAAACTCTAACACCACCGCAATTCAACGCAGTATATTTAAAGTCTTAAATTGAAAAAAAATATTATACTAGAAAGACATATTATACCTTTCTTAAAGACGCCAAGTAAATTTAGTAAGAAAATAGTGTGACAAAATCATCGATGCTTTCAGCTTCGATTAGGTTGAAGAAGTTGAAGAAATTGGCGGAAAATGGACCAAAAACCGCGAAAATTGCAAAATTTACAGTTTTGGTAAAACATTGAGGAATGGTTCGACGCTTGCCGGAAAAGTTTCTAAGTAGAAGAAATGGTCGCTAAATGGTCCAAGAATCGCGAAATTTACAAAATGTTTGATTGTGATAAAACTTTGGGAAATGATTCGACGCTTTCCTGCGAAGGTTTCTTAATTGCAGAAATGGGCGGAAATGGTGCACAAACCGCGAAAGTTCAAAAAACTTTACCGCTCATCCGAGTGCGATGAAAATTTGGCCAATGCTTGGACGCTTGCCCGCAAAGAGTTCTAAAGTCTAAAAATCACGAATTTTTTAAAACTACCTTCTGAGTATTTATGAAAGTGCTTAATGCTTATATTACAATGCAGACGTTGGTAAATGGAAGCTGTAGATTTCGCGGTGCAAAATTTTGCGAAAATTGCTAATTTATGATTCGAGCCTGGATAATTGTGAAGATTTATAGAGGGCAACGGTAGATGGTTAAATATTAGGTATAAACCAAACGGTCAAAAAAGTCACCAAATTTTGCAAAATATTCATGAGTTTAGTTTTCATGAAGACGGGTAAATAGAGGAAAAGATCGAACGGTCCAAAATGTTTACATCGATTTGCAGCATATCGACTTGCAACCAGAACTAGCTTAAATATATGCGAATTCGAATCCGTTGGAAAGTCTAAGGTTCAGTTATTAAGCCCAAGGGTTTGGTTCGAAGCTTAGTTCACGAAATCTTAGACAGTGGAGGAATTAGTTCACAAAATCTTAGACAATGAAGAAATTAAAAAAAAAAATAAGCCATGTTTGATGACGAGGAACCGTCCAGCTAAAAAAGCTATTAACAACATTAACCAATACCCGAATGGACCTCATTCATTGTAATTAAAAACTTCTCTACCATTACCTGCACTTTTAAATGGAAGCTAGCCTAACCCTAAATACGTTGATTTGTTTTGCCACAACTTGACTTATGCTTTTATTCTTTTTAAAATCCGATTTAGAACAATAAAATTATTTTTTTCCGGTCAATCAATTGTAATAGTTTTATAAATTCTAATAGAAACTGACTAATTAATTCTTCGAACCAACCCTTTTTCCAAGTAGAGGGGTCCGTTTTGGTTTGTTAGAAAGTCCGGCTCTTGGTCCGGTTTGATTGACCCAAAAGCCGAAACAGCAGCCTTGCAAAGTTTGGATTAAATGCTATGTATTTTATGAACGGATCATATTGTTCAAATACTTCAGTACAAAGCATCCTAACGTATCGGAGTTTATCCACCAAGGAAATTTTCGATTTGAATTTTAGTTTTTCTTGCTGGTAATGAAACATGAGTAAAGAGTAACACTCATAATTGGTCAATGCTGTTCTAAGGCAGTTGCTTGAACAAAAATACCCAAAGTTGATGAAATTGAAAACGCGATTCAGTAAACTTTTATCTGTAGTTTATGACCTATGAAGACTTCATAATGGGCGCGGTCAATTTTGGTTTCATATATCGCGGTTTTCGTTGCATGTTACCATCTCTTAACTTCACATGTTGTTGTTCGGTATCTCAATAAATATAAAATCTTCTAAGTTTGACCTCTATGGCTTATCACTTGTCCATTTGAGTCGGGAATTTAGTATTACAATCGCAGTTAACCCATTTTTTTGTGAATTTTAGATTTTATCTATTTTTAGGCTTGTGGGTAATTTTTCTGGGTTAAATATAACTTTGTCTTAAATATAAAATTTAAGCAAAATAAATCAATGTTTCGTGATGGTACTGAAAGGGATGGGTCTTTTTGAGTGTCGCACTGTGTAACAAAAGGAGTTCAAACTTGTTCACGAATTTATGATGATAAAACTTTGTTGAGTTCAAAATTTGAATAATTTTTATTAAAATATTTATGATTTAAAGCATTTTAATAGTCGTCATCAATTGTAGCTTAATTCTTTTGAACATGAAGATGTGCTTAATTTTAAAATTCAGCAAACTTCAATAAAAAGCATTTTGATCTTTTCAGGATTGAAAAAAGTGAGATCAAATCAATCTTTTTCCGGATCGGCTCAAGAATATCCGGGATTACCCTGTTTTCAATCTTGTTTCGGATTGATGTAGTCCCGTTTGGATTGATTTTTTTTTTTGAGTGTAGCAAAATGCTCACATGCTCACACGCTGGCTTGTTTTTGTTACTTAACTATACTAATTGTTAGATCTACCGAAGATACTGTAAATTTCACGTATTTATGTTTGCTCCTATGCTGTTGTTGCAGATAACAACTGTTATCAAAGAAATTTCAGCTACAAATTTTTTTTTAACATATTTCGTTATTGTATATTTACCATAGAAATGGTAACTCTAACGTTACATGATCTGACGTGGCCAAAGTCTTCCTTTTTAAGCATTTCATTTACAGTACTGTACAAATAGTCATCTTACTAATTTTTCGGTATTATTACAGTAATAAAAGTAAAGTGTAACAGTAAACATAGTAAAACTTTGGTTGCGTGTTGGTTTTTGCTCTTGTGCTGCCTTGGAATTCCCAAACAGTCAAAACATTGTTGGCATGGAATGGCCTCTGCCGACTTGCAGAAGATGTGTGTCTTGTCTTAAAAGTAATTTATTGACCTGGAGGCTGCTAAAAATGCTAAAATGTTCTCTCGTTGATTTTCAAAAAGGTCACTAAAACAGACACATAGTAAAGTAACTAAAATAGTTACATTACTACTTTTTGGAACTTTTACAGTAAAAAATGTTATACTATTTGTATAGAAGCTTGACAGCTAAAATAGTATTCCTACTACTTTACAATAGTTTTTCGGTACATTTTCCAGAAAACTGTCAATGTACTATTTTGCTGGTAAAATTACTGTGAAAATAGTAAGAAAAGCTACTTACTGTAAAAGTCGGTATATTACAAATTTTGTCGGTTGGCGCATTTCTAAACGATTTTTTCGGTTCGATTTACTATAGCAACTGTTCACTTTACGTAAAGCCTTACGTGATAGTTGATGTAAAAATTGGTTAATTTAACCGACTTAGTGGGTTGGCGCATTTCTAACCTACGATATAGGTTAAATTTACCCACAAATTTTTTTGTGTGTGGTTTTGCTGGGCATTGAAATTGTATCACCCAAATTTTGTTTTAAGGTGTGTGGGGTGCTGCCCATCACCGTGCGGCCGGTGCTGCTTGTTTATTTCCTTATAACTCGACAACCGTTAATCTGATCTTTACCGTTCCTTTGGCGGATCGCTTCTTTCGGTGTAGGCTGCGGAGATGTATGTACAGTGAATCAATCAAGTATTGGCAAAAAGCTTTTTAGAACTTTGACTGTTAATAACTTTTTTTCCACTTAACTGAAACAAATTATTGAGATGTCATTCTCTTCGTGGAACATTTAATTATATTTTACCAAAAAAAAATATAATTTTAATGTTTGTTGTATGATTTATGATATAAAATAAGGAAAAACTGCGTAAATTAACATCAAAAAAGTATTGTCACAAATGCGAAAACCTCATGAAGGAAACGATTTTTTGACGTCTAATACTTAGTTGGACCTCCCTTCGACTGGATAACTGCCTGTATGCTTCCAACTAAGTTTGCTGTCTCGCCGGGTGTTATATTTGCCCATTCTGTGCGTATAGCATCCTTCAGAGAACCAAACATGCTCTATTGGGTTCATGTCTGGTGACTGCGGAGGTGTTTTAAGCTGCTTACAATGGTAGATGAGATATTCTTGCACAAGATACGACGAATGTTTAAGATCGTTGTCTTGTTGAAACTTGAAAGGCTTCCTATTTAACCCCAACTTTTCCACACTGGGATTCAAATTTTCCTCCAGAATTTGCGTGTACAAGAACTTGTCCATTTTCTCATCTATGAAGACACGATTTCCCACTCCAGAAGCTGCTATACACCCCACACCATTACATTGCCGCCGCCGTGTTTCACTGTTTTTAAAATGTTATTTTCTTGTAGCTCTTTATTTGGTTTACGCCAAACTTTTTGTGCGCCAAATAGGTTGTATTTTGATTCATCACTAAATATGACGCTGTTCCAAAATGATTCCGGCTTGTTAAGATGCATTTTTGCGAACTCCAGCCTATTTCTCTTGTTCACAGCCATAATAAATGGTTTTCGGCGAGCAACACGGCCATGATAACCAGCCTTGAACAGAGTATTACAGAGTAAGTTTTCCTCAAATCGTTCTTGCATTTCGTGGCAAAGTTTCACTGCAGAAATTATTGGGTTTTTCGCCACTGCGGCTACCACAATCCGCTCCTGGTGCAGTGTTAATTTTTTGGATCGTCCAGATCTGTTCTCATGCTCTAATTTTCCAGTGTTTGTGTGATGATTTATAATATTTCGTACACTTGAATAGGATCTTTGTACAATGTCTTTACGGACATCAACCGGAATTTCTGTCCCACGATCACTGAAAACTGAAACTTGGGGAAAGTTAACTTCGGCTCGGCCGAAGTTTTGTATACCCTTGCAGCTTCCATTGAAAACAAAAAAGTTTTTATACCCTTGCAGAGGGTATTATAAAATTGTCCGGATGTTTGTAACGCATAGAAGGAAGCATCTCCGACCACATAAAGTATATATATATTCTTGATCAGCATGACGAGCTGAGTTGATTTAGCCTTGTCCGTCTGTCCGTCTGTCCGTCTGTCCGTCTGTCCGTCTGTTTCTATGCTATCTTCTCCGTCAGTTTTAAAGCTATCCTCACCAAACTTAGCACGAAGTCTTTTGGTACAAATACGCTGCACATTTGTCGGAACCGGCCGGATCGGATGACTATAGCATATAGCTGTCATAGGAACGAACGGTCGAAAAACTAGTTTTTGTGAGAAAAACTTTTTGGTTTTCAATTGAAACGCCTCCAAACTTCGTATTTCTTAGTTTACTATACTTTTTCATGATTCCACCAAATTTGGTCGAAATCGGACATCTATATGGTATAGCTGCCAT
>JAEIFV010001822.1:0-16500 GCA_018904265.1 Lordiphosa collinella | reverse complement strand
TGTAGCCTCCATTGAAAACAAAAAAGTTTTTCTAACCTAGACTACTTTTGAGACCTTACTTTTCTAAGGGAGCTATACTATATAGATGTACGATTCAACCTTACAAACTAACAATAACAAAATTTGGATGCGACTCCATTTGAAAAAAAAAAGTTTTTTCACAAGAACTTCTTTTTCGACCGATCTTTTTTATAGCAGCTATTTAATATAAACATCCGGATTTTGGCATGACTTTGTAGAATTGTGTAAAAGTATATAAAATACTTATATGCCAATGTTAAGGACGTTTCCATTAAAAACAAAAAAGTTTTTCTTACTTGAACTAGATTTTCGACCGATCGTTCCTATGGCAGCTATAAGCTATAGTCATCCGATGTTGACAAAACTTTGTAGAATTGTGTGAAAGCTTACCATATTAATAAATGCCAGTTTTAAGGACATTTCCATTGAAAACAAACAAGTTTTTCTCAGCAATATGCTATAAGTACCAAAAGACTTTGTGCAACGTTTGGTGAAGATAGCTTTCAAGCTGACAGAGGAGATAGCATAGAAACAGACGGACCGACAGACGGACGGACAGACGGACAAATCAACAACAAGCTCGTCGTGCTGATCAAGAATATATATACTTTATATGATCAAAGATGCTTCCTTCTGTGCGTTACAAACATCCGGACATTTTTATAATACCCACTGCAAGGGTATAACTAGATTTTCGACCGATTTTGACAAAACTTTGTAGAACTGTGTGTAAGCATAACAAATAAATATATGCCTATTTTTAGGTCATTGCCATGGACCTTTTATACCCTTGCAGAGTATTATAAAATTGCCCGGAGGTTTGTAATGCACAGAAGGAAGCATCTCCGACCACATAATGTATATATATTCTTGATCAGCATGACGAGCTGAGTTGATTTAGTCCTGTCCGTCTGTTTCTATGCTTTCCCCGTCAGTTTTAAAGCTATCCTCACCAAACTTTGCACGAAGTCTTATGGTAGAAATACGCTGCACATTTGTCAAAACCGGCCGGATCGGATGACTATAGCATATAGGTGTCATAGGAACGATCGGTCGAAAAACTTGATTTAGTGAAAAAAGCTTTTTGTTTTTAGTGGAAACGCGTCCAAATTTCGTATTTCTTAGTTTACTATGCTACAAAGTTTGGTCAAAATCGGATGACTATACATATAGCTGCAGTTTGAATGATAGCTCGTAAAAGAAGTTTTAGTGAGAAAAACTTTTTGTTTTAATTGGAATCGCCTCTAAATTTCGTAATTAACATTTGTTATGCTTTTCCATGATTGCACAAAGTTTGGTCGATATCAGACATCTATATTCAGGGTGGTCCCTCAAGTGTCAACAACCATCGACGTAAGCTCGCAATCGATCTCAACAATTGGACATTTCGCGCACTTCTTTGATGCGAATTTTGCATAAAGACCTTGCTATAAAGCTATACAAAGTTCAATTGGTGTAGCAGCTAAAGCCAATTCACCATCCGAATCGTCTACAGGTCGCAAATTGGGTGGAAGATCGTTTGGCCGAAGATGGTGAATTTGACCGAAAAAGTATCTTTTCGAATGAAGCACATTTCCACCTCGGTGGTTATGTTAATAAACAAAATTGTCGCATCTGGGGCACAGAAAACACGCATATCGCCAATGCACCCACCACGTGTCACTGTTTGGTGCGGATTTTGGTCTCGAGGCATCATTGGTCCATTTTTCTTTGAAAATGAAGAAGGAGCCACCGTGACAGTGAATGGTGAGTGCTACCGCGCAATGTTAAGTGATTGGTTCTTCGAGGAAATTGAAGCGGAAGACTTGGACGATATTTGGTTTCAACAAGACGGCGCCACACAGCGCACGCCACAATCGATCTACTGCGCCCTATCTTCGAGAACCGAATAATCTGCAAATATGGAGATGTGAATTGGCCGCCAAGAAGCTGCGATCTGACACCGTTAGACTATTATCTTTGGGGAGCGTTCAAGGACAAATGTTATGCAAGCAATCCTGAAACAATTGTTGAGTTGAAGAACGAGATTCGAGTTGCTATTGCTAAAATATGTGCCGAAACAATTGAAAATGTGCTCACAAAATGGGGTGGATCCAATGGGCTAGTGCCAAGTCAGCCTGGTGGTCATTTGACCGACATTATTTTTCAATAATAAAGACATAAACCAACCTTTCAATAAATGTTCAACCTTTGAAAAATATCGTCCATTTATTTTTTATAGCAAAACTAAATTCCAATTTTTAAATGGACCACCCTGTAGTATAGCTCCCATAGAAACGCAAGGCCCGAAATGTAGTCTTATTTAGAAAAACATACTGCAAGGGTTTACAAAACTTCGGCCGAGCCGAAGTTAACTTTCCCCTCTTTTTCTATCTAAGACTGCTTATCAGACTCTACTTTTCTATGACAGCTATACTATATAGATGTCCGTTTTCGACCAAACTTAGTGGAATCATGGGAAAGCATAGCAAACTAAAAATACGAGTTGTATGTCTTAGTCGGAAGCAAAACTGGAAATCGGATATGGCTTTACGAATAGATTGTCCAACGAGCATTTTTCGAAGCATACAGCGCTCGAAGATCTTTCCATAGAAGTATAGTAGGCTAGTCGGCCAGTATGAATCAAGGCAGAAGGTATATTTTCCACTTTCTTCCACGGCTACGGGAAATGGCTTAGCCTTAGAGCCGCATTAAAAATAATCACAAAGAACATTAGGTGGCAGGGTGGCTCAGCGGCTAGTGTGCGCGACCGCTGTGCAAGAGGTCTTTGAATAAACTTTACACACCCGGTCACCCCTCTCTGCTGTTGGCGCCAGCTTTGTAGTAATTAGCCATGAAAAGCTTCTCAAACTGCAGTTCGGATTCGGCGTTAAACTGTGCGAAAATTAGAAGCGCACAAGCCAAGAGATTGAGAGAAGCTCTGATTTGGCCCTTTGGGGCTTTATGGCCCTGTCTTGCAGAAACTTCATCGTCCTGTTGTCAATATTGTCGAAGCCTGGTGTTTTACGTATCACAAGTACCTTGATTTTCGTTTTCACCTCGGGGAAGCGGATTGGTGGAACTAAGTGGGCAACTGAGACCAGTTGGTTCCTGCAGAGGCAAAAGGTTCCACTCGGTTTGAAGGTAATTAAGCCCAGAAACCAACAGGGCGTGGAACTGGAAACGTTTAGTTTGGTTCCAAAGCGCAAACTTAGAGCTCTCATCGACAGTAGCTTTCTCCAGCATGCGGTCAGTCGCCTCTCGCCTGAAATTGGCAAGGACTCTCTATACACAGTTGTCAACCCAGCGATATCCAGGTGTAATTTGTGCGGAAGTACTCTCTTCGTAGACGTTTTTAAAATAGTAGTAGTAATAGTAAAATACCAGTAGTCTTCCAGGTTGAAAGGTTCGTGGGGAGAGTTGCCTTCAGCGCAGCGTGTTGTACCTTTTGCAGGAAGATTCAAAGATGCAAAAAGCCATGTCCCTAGGTTCGAAACACAATTTTACCTCTTACGTAAGCCTTGAGGCTTCAGTCCAAAACTTCTTTAAAGTTCTGTATAAATAGTTTAAGATGCATAAATATTTACCATTTAATGAGCTTCTTAAGTGACGCAGTAGAAAAACAATTTTTTCCAAAACTAAAACTATGTCTGCCAGCTATTTTTTCATTATTTGTTAATGTGCATTGTATCCCAAAATTCGGTAACCTTCACCTATTCAATTTTCATATTTACTCAGCTTTTAACATTCTTTGGAAAGAGTAATAGAGTATTTGCTCTGGATATGCTCCAAATTTTAAGCACTTGTACAATGCCCCAGTAAATTTCCAATGAACTTTATTTGCGCAAAGTTTTCCCCTCCCAACCCAACTCCAAAATCGAATCGCAATAAAAACGCGTGCTGATGTTGTTGAAACATTTTTATAATATTTCTTTTTTCTCTCTTTTGGTTAACATTTAATTGTGCGTTGATGTCGCACATTGTTCAATCTGAATGGATCAAATTTTTGGTCTGTGAAAAATACAAAATGGACACCAGCGGGTGGGAGGAAGGACAAAAAGGCGAATAAATTTCCATTTGATTGGGGTTTAAGCGAACGGTTGATACCAAATGAATGTAAACATTTTGAAATATCTCATTTATGTGTTGGGTAGGTTGACACAAGGCTCAAAATACGACTAATTGAGATTCTTGAGATGCAGAGCTTCAATTCCATCAATCTTAATGAATGTGAATGGGTATTGATTGGCAGCAGAATTTGGTCATCAGTTTAAAATTAGCTTGTCCTTTTGCTATTTCGGCTTTTGGCATATTTGGTTTCTTTTCCCCTCTTTAATTACTCTTTTTGAAAACTTTTCAATTTTGCACACTTATTGGACCAATTTCAGTTATTTATGCAGAAATAAATATGCACATTAATAACTGCAAAATGCTCTCTTTTTTCGAGTGCTTTTCATATGCACGTTTTCAAGCATTTTCTTTCATTTAAACAGTTATTGACGCATTTTTGGTGCAGGCTTGAAATAAATTTTTTATGCTGCAAATGCAAAACGGAAGTTACAATCAATTGCCTTAATTAAAAATGTATGATATAAAAATATACAGCCATAACGAATTTTATACAAAATTTTGTGGTAATATTTTTTTCAAAAAAAATTCAATTTTTTTTTCTCGCTTGCCAAGCACTTTTCGGCCTGCCACGTCACGCCCGGCTAAGCCTAAACAGAAATACACAAATAAAATGGCAATAAAATGATTTTGTATAGTGTCCAGAAATCTATATATTTATATATACATCGTGTATTGAGTCCGAGCAATTTGAGACACACGTACATTGCACACTTGTGTGTGTGTGTGTGTATGAATATTTCTCAATAAAATTTTATTGTGCAATCGTTTTTTGATTTCTGTTTGGTTTTTTTTGTTTAGAAAAGGAAAAAATGGGAGCAGATTAAAATTTAGCATTCAACTTGAATTGTAGAAATCAAATTAAAATTTCATTACGTTGAAATTTTTACATAAATGCATAAATAGCTAGAGCTGGAAGTTGAAAAAAACGTAAAAAGGCAATAAATGTGCGCACAAAGTTTCACTAAATTTTCTCCAAAAGGGTTAAGAAACGAGCGTGTAAATTCTGAACTATCATATACGAAAATACTGATGATTCGTTTTCCGTTTGATTTGAGAACTGATTTTAATATATTTATATTAATAAAGATGGATCGTAGTTTGTTAGTAGAGCTGGAGAAACATCGAAGGTAACATCGAAGCATCGATGTTGTTATCGAAGCTAAGAACATCGGTGGTTTTTTCCACTAGAGCCGGTAATATTTTCCCACTAAATGTACTTGGCGTCCTTAAGAAAGGTAAGATGACCAATTTGTTATACCCTTGCAGAGGGTATTATAAAATTGTCCGGATGTTTGTAACGCATAGAAGGAAGCATCTCCGACCACATAAAGTATATATTTCTTGATCAGCACGACGAGCTGAGTTCATTTAGCCTTGTCCGTCGCGTCCGTCTGTTTCTATGCTATCTCCTCCGTCAGTTTTAAAGCTATCCTCACCAAACTTTGCACGAAGTCTTTTGGTACAAATACGCTGCACATTTGTCGGAACCGGCCGGATCGGATGACTATAGCATATAGCTGCCATAGGAACGATCGGTTGAAAAACAGTCTTAAGAAAACTTTTTGTTTTTAATGGAAACGCCTCCAAAGTACGTATTTCTGTTTACTGTCCTTTCCCATGATTTCACTAAGTTTGGTCGAAATCGGATGACTATACTATAGCTGCCATGAGATCGGTCGAAAAACTAGTTCTAGTGAGAAAAACTTTTTTGTTTTTAATGAAAACGTCCTTATCATTGGCATACACTTATTCTATATACTTTTACACAATTCTACAAAGTTTGGTCGAAATCGGATGACTATAGCATATAGCTCCCATAGGAACGATCGGTCGAAAAACTAGTTCTAGTGAGAAAAACTTTTTTTTTTTTAATGAAAACGTCCTTATCATTGGCATACACTTATTTTATTTACTTTGGACACATTTCTACAAAGTTTGGTCAAAATCGGATGACTATAGCATATAGCTGCAGTATGAATGATCGGTCGAAAAAGAAGTTCTAGTTAGAAAAACTTTTTGTCTTAAATGACATCGCCTCCAAATTTCGCAATTAACAGTGTATTATGCCTTTCCATGATTTCACCAAGTTTAATAGAAATCAGACATCTTTATAGTATAGATCCCATAGAAAAGTTATGTCCAAAAAGTAGTCTTAGAAAAACTTTTTGTTATCAATGGAAGCTGCAAGGGTATACAAAACTTGGCCGAGCCGAGTTAACTTTCCCTATTTTTATATAATACTTTTTCTTTTCCGTCTTGGGGGTTTTAAATTTCACTTGTTTGTCCGTATCTACATACATCGGCTCAAAGCAGAGATTAACACATACGCCACGCCCGCGATTAAAAAAAAGTCTCACCTGACATTTCCGATCTTGGAGGTGGAGTTTTAAAAATGAAAGCTTACAAACAAAATTTGATTAAGATCGGCCCAAAAATAAGGATTGTCCTTGAACACACATTTTGGGATATTTTTCACCAATTCTCCAACCATTCCTTAAACTTGCATTGCGATCGGATGAACGCTATAATTTTTTCAAATTTCGCGATTTGAGCACCATTTTCCGCCCATTTCTTCAACTTAGAAACCTTCCCGGGCAAGCGTCCACCATTCCACTAAGTTTCACCAAAACCAAAAATTTGCCAAATATCGCGGTTTGTGCACCATTTTCCGCCCATTTCTTCTACTTAGAAACCTTCCCGGGCAAGCGTTTAACCAATCCCCAAAGTTTCACTGAAATTAAGAACTTTGCAAATATGGCGGTTTCAGGACCATTTTCTACCTCCAGGTCCATCTCCATGTCCACCTCCTGGGCCACCTCCATGGCCTCCTCCAGGTCCAGGTCCCGCACACAACCAAGTACAATGAAAAACTAAATATTTTTATAATTTTCTGTAAGGTCAAGGCCACCTTTATAACCTAGATATCTTCAACCCACTCAACCTTTACCCACCAACTTCCGTCAAGAGGGGTAGAATTTCCAGAAGACTGGTATGCAGTCATTGTTGAACTTTCATATAGATCTTTGAAATTAAATTAGAGCCCGATCGGTTGATAAACAAAAAATTAGCATACAACAGTTTTCCGCCCGTTTCCCGACTTTTGGAGTAGACTTTCCAAAAGTTGAAAGTCACGTTGATTATATTTTTTATACCCTTGCAGAGGGTATTATAAAATTGTGCGGATGTTTGTAACGCATTGAAGGAAGCATCTCTGACCACATAAAGTATATATATTCTTGATCAGCATGACGAGCTGAGTTGATTTAGCCCTGTCCGTCTGTCCGTCCGTCCGTCTGTCGGTTTCTATGCTATCTCCTCCGTCAGTTTTAAAGCTATCCTCACCAAACTTTGCGCGAAGTCTTCTGGTACATATACGCTGCATATTTGTCGGAACCGGCTGGATCGGATGACTATAGCATATAGCTGCCATAGGAACGATCGGTCGAAAAACTAGTTCTTGTGAGGAAAACTTTTTTGTTTTTAATGAAAACGTCCTTTTTATTGGCATATTCTTAGTTTATATACTTTAACACATTTCTACAAAGTTTAATCAAAATCGGATGACTATAGCATATAGCTGCAGTATGAATGATCGGTCGGAAAAGAAGTTCTATGAGAAAAACTTTTTTGTTTTAAATGGGATCGCCTCTGAATTTCGTAATTAACAGAGTATTATGGTTATCCATAATTTCCAAGTTTGGTCGAAATAAGACATCCATATAGTATAGATCCCATAGAAAAATAAGGTCAAAAAGTAGTCTTAGTTAGAAAAACTTTTTAGTTTTCAATGGAAGCTGCAAGGGTATACAAAACTTTGGCCGAGCCGAAGTTAACTTTCCCCTATTTTTTTTTTTAAGTGTGGATAGGAAATTTGTAGTTTGATAATTTTCCTATTTAAATATCGGTTCAAAGAAGTTTGACCGAGTTCAAGTGTTAATATCGATTTGCACCCAATTTAAGCTTGAATCATAATCTAATAATGCGAAATAGAATAAATTTTAAGTCGGCCTTTGTAGCAGAGATGTTGCCACTGATAACTGAGAGAGAGAGCTTAGAAAAGCTTTTCGCTTAGCTTTGATTCTTTATGCTCAGCCGCTGCAGACGCAGCAAGCGTAGATCCTGAATCGTTAAAATGTGCTCAGCATATTGAGAGTATTTTCTATTCCTTGTTAAATGGTAAATTATAAGCTTACCACACACTCGCTACTGAACAAACCATTGCGAACGATTTAAACAATTTTTTTTGACCGTTGATTTTTTTTTTGCTATTACTTGAGAGTCAGTGGTGTAGAGCGCTGCATGCATAACACAATGGGACAGTAATGTGTTTTAGTTTGGACATCATTTCTCTCTTTTAACAAAAAACAGAAAAAAAAAATAGGGGTAAGTTAACTTCGGCTCGGCCGAAGTTTTGTATACCCTTGCAGCTTCCATTAATAACAAAAAAATTTTTCTAAGACTACTTTTTGGACATTACTTTTCTATGGGATCTATACTATAAAGATGTCTGATTTCTATTAAACTTGGTGAAATCATGGAAAAGCATAATACACTGTTAATGCAAATTTGGAGGCGATGTCATTTAAGACAAAAAGTTTTCCACACTTTCGACCGATCCATGCGCTATATGCTATAGTCATCCGATTTTGATAAAACTTTGTAGAAATGTGTCCAAAGTAAATAAAATAAGTGTATGCCAATGATAAGGACGTTTTCATTAAAAACAAAAAAGTTTTCTCACTAGAACTAGTTTTTCGACCGATCGTTCCTATGGGAGCTATATGCTATAGTCATCCGATTTCAACCAATCTTTGTAGAATTGTGTAAAAGTATATAGATTAAGTGTATGCCAATGATAAGGACGTTTTCATTAAAAACAAAAAAGTTTTTCTCACTAGAACTAGTTTTTCGACCGATCGTTCCTATGGCAGCTATATGCTATAGTCATCCGATTTCACCAATCTTTGTAGAATTGTGTAAAAGTATACATTAAGTGTATGCCAATGATAAGGACGTTTTCATTAAAAACAAAAAAGTTTTCTCACTAGAACTAGTTTTTCGACCGATCGTTCCTATGGCAGCTATATGCTATAGTCATCCGATTTCGACCAAACTTAGTGAAATCATGGGAAGGGATAGTAAACTAAGAAATACGTACTTTGGAGGCGTTTCCATTAAAAACAAAAAAGTTTTTCTCTTTAAGACTTGTTTTTTCAACCGATCGTTCCTATGGCAGCTATATGCTATAGTCATCCGATCCGCCGGTTCCGACAAATGTGCAGCGTATTTGTACCAAAAGACTTTGTGCAAAGTTTGGTGAGGATAGCTTTAAAACTGACGGAGGAGATAGCATAGAAACAGACGGACAGACGGACAAGGCTAAATCAACTCAGCTCGTCGTGCTGATCAAGAATATATATACTTTATGTGGTCGGAGATGCTTCCTTCTATGCGTTACAAACATCCGGACAATTTTATAATACCTTCTGCAAGGGTATAATGAATAGAGATCCATCTTTTCCAAAAATACAAGTTGTCAAGCCCATCCAGTCAGCCGACGCCCATTCCGTAGAGCTTTATAGAGTGTGCTAAGTTGATACTTTGAAACTTGCCGACCTCCTACTAGATTTAAAGAAAAACCTTCAACTGTGTGTCTATTTTTGTAACGCATTGACAAAAATAAAACTTTTCCACCCTGTCAATTAAATTAGAACTTTCATTTCTGAGCAAACACACTCTCTCTCTCTCTCTTTCCTCTCTTTCTCTAGCTTTGTGCTGTGCTAATTAAATTGCATAAACATTGACATGTTTTCTGATTGATTACGCGCTATGTTTGTGCGTATGTTTGCATGTATTAGTATGTCTCAGGCTGATAAATAAAAAGCTATCAAAGGCGCACTTAACCCAATTAGTTGAGCAAATGGCGATAAAACAATTGCATTTCATTAAATTTTCAATGGATGAGACAGAGAGAGAGAGAGAGAGGGAGAAACTAATCATTTCGTCTTGTATTGCCATTTGTTCTTTTAATTTCCTTTTCATGCAACTCAACACTGGCCTCTTAGTAATCTGGTCGTGGTTCTGCTCTTGCTTTCTAATGACTTGCGTTTCAATGAAAGTTCAATTAGTCTGTGCACCGAGCGAAAGCTTTGAGGCAGGCCACTAAAGCAATAATAAAACAAAGCCCCGGCATAATATTCAATCGCTAACGAGTCTTCATAATGCTTAAGTAAATACTCCATTTGTTGTTATGTCTTTTGCAAATGCAAACAGAACATTCCGCAGCTTTATTTTATTTTGGTCAGCGAGTTGTCCCTCTTCCTTTTTATGCTTTGTGCTGATTCAATCAAATTGTATATAAGCCGATTCTCTGGGTTTTCATAATCATTTGTGCGCAGGAAGGCAACTACTCGTGCATACTTACAATAACAACAAAAAATGCGTATATAAAAATCTGTCCCGATGCCAAATTGAAATTTGATTGCCTGCAAAAACTTTACTTTGTTTGTTATTTGGTTGGAATTTAAACAATTAAAACTCTCCGCCTCGCCTGCGCATTTTAATCTCTAGTAAAAATACATATTCAAAATGTCACCTCGCTTCTCATGTTTTTACTCCAATTTTTTTTTTTTTTTTGTTATTTTTGTTGCTGTTTTTAAATTGGCTTATCCGTTGTTGTCCCGTTTTGTTTGTGTGTGTGGGGACTGTTGTAAGTTGCAACAAATTGTCACATGCTGCGTATGAGCGATATGCAAATTATTATTTAATTGAGAAATTTTTAGGTCGATTGTTTTGGGAAAACAATTTAAAAATGGTCGTTTGAATTAGCAGCTGATGCATTGGTAAAGAGTTCTACTTAGTCGAATGGTAATTAAACAGATGCGGTCAACTAGTGGCATAATTGATTAGGCGTTTTTTGCTTAAAGTTCTCGATGTTTTAAAGAGGATAGCAAAGGGTACTGGCCCTGTGTTTTGCTAGAAATACAGCAAAACTGACAAATCAAAGTCTGGTGACTTTGACTTGATGGTGATTAAGTTATTCTGTATAGAAAGCAGGAATGAATTTCAAATTGAAAATTTCGAGGAGCAACAGTATACAACTTTTGCATAAGACAGATCAGCGTTGGGCATGATATATGTATGAGTTTGGCAGCAGTAAAACAACAAAAACAAGAAAAAAATAGGGGAAAGTTCACTTCGGCTCGGCCGAAGTTTTATATACCCTTGCAGCTTCCATTGAAAACAAAAAAGTTTTTCTAACTAAGACTACTTTTTGGACCTGAATTTTATATGGGATTTATACTATATAGATGTCTGATTTCGACCAAACTTGGTGAAATCTTGGAAACGCATAATACACTGTTAATTACGAAATTTGGTGGCGATCCCATTTAAAACAAAAAGTTTTGGCAAAGTTAACTTCTCGGCCGATCATTTATACTGCAGCTCAGAAAACAAAAAAGTTTTTCTAAGACTACTTTTTGGACCTTACTTTTCTATGGGATCTATACTATATAGATGTCTGATTTCGACCAAAATTGGTGACATCATGGAAGAGCGTAATACAATACATAATATTACGAAATTTGGAGGCGATCCCATTTAAAACAAAAAAGGTTTTCTCACTAGAACTAGTTTTTCGACCGATCGTTCCTATGGGAGCTATATGCCATAGTCTTCCGATTTCGACCAAACTTTGTAGAATTGTGTAAAAATATATAAAATAAGCGTATGCCAATGATAAGGACGTTTTTATTAAAAACAAAAAAGTTTCTCTCACTAGAACTAGTTTTTCAACCGATCGTTCCTATGGCAGCTATATGCTATAGTCATCCGATTTCGACCAAACTTTGTAGAATTGTGTAGAAGTATATAAATTAAGTGTATGCCAATGATAAAGACGTTTTCGTTAAAAACAAAAAAGTTTTTCTCACTAGAACTAGTTTTTCGACCGATCGTTCCTATGGCAGCTATATGCCATAGTCATCCGATTTCGACCAAACTTAGTGAAATTATGGGAAACGATAGTAAACTAAGAAATACGTAGTTTGGAGGCGTTTCCATTAAAAACAAAAAAGTTTTTTCTTTAAGACTAGTTTTTCAACCGATCGTTGCTATGGCAGCTATATGCTATAGTCATCCGATCCGGCCGGTTCCGACAAATGTGCAGCGTATTTGTACCAAAAGACTTCGTGCAAAGTTTGGTGAGGATAGCTTTAAGACTGACGGAGGAGATAGCATAGAAACAGACAGACGGACAGACGGACAGGGCTAAATCAACTCAGCTCGTCGTGCTGATCAAGAATATATATACTTTATGTGGTCGGAGATGCTTCCTTCTATGCGTTACAAACATCCGGACAATTTTATAATACCCTCTGCAAGGGTATAAAAAGGTTTTTCTCACTAGAACTTCTTTTTCGACCGATCATTCATACTGCAGCTATATGCTATAGTCATCCGATTTTGATAAAACTTTGTAGAAATGTGTCCAAAGTAAATAAAATAAGTGTATGCCAATGATAAGGACGTTTTCTTTAAAAACAAAAGTTTTTCTCACTAGAACTAGTTTTTCGACCGATCGTTCCTATGGCAGCTATATGCTACAGTCATCCGATTTCGACCAAACTTAGTGAAATCATGGGAAGGGATAGTAAACTAAGAAATACGGACTTTGGAGGCGTTTCCATTAAAAACAAAAAGTTTTTCTCATTAAGACTAGTTTTTCGACCGATCGTTGCTGTGGCAGCTATATGCTATAGTCATCCGATCCGGCCGGTTCCGACAAATGTGCAGCGTATTTGTACCAAAAGACTTTGTGCAAAGTTTGGTGAGAATAGCTTTAAAACTGACGGAGGAGATAGCATAGAAACAGACGGACAGACGGACAAGGCTAAATCAACTCAGCTCGTCGTGCTGATCAAGAATATATATACTTTATGTGGTCGGAGATGCTTCCTTCTATGCGTTACAAACATCCGGACAATTTTATAATACCCTCTGTATAAAAAATAAAGTTAAACTTCGGCTGAGCTGATTTTTGTAGACCCTTGCAGCTTCCATTAAAAAAAAAAAGTTTTTCTCAGACTACTTTTTGGACATTACTTTTCTATGGGATCTATACTATAAAGATGTCTGATTTCGATTAAACTTGGTAAAATCATGGAAAAGCATAATACACTGTTAGTTGCGAAATTTGGAGGCGATCCCATTTAAAACAAAAGTTTTTCTGACTAGAACTTCTTTTTCGACCGATCACTCATACTGCAGCTATATGCTATAGTCCGATTTTGATAAAACTTTGTAGAAATATGTCCAAATATATAAAATAAGGGTATTATAAAATTGTCCGGATGTTTGTAACGTATAGAAGGAAGTATCTCCGACCACATAAAGTATATATATTCTTGATCAGCACGACGAGCTGAGTTGATTTAGCCCTGTCCGTCTGTCCGTCCGTCTGTCCGTCTGTTTCTATGCTATCTCCTCCGTCAGTTTTAAAGCTATCCTCACCAAACTTTGCACAAATACGCTGCACAATTGTCGGAACCGGCCGGATCGGATGACTATAGCATATAGCTGCCATAGGAACGATCGGTTGAAAAACTAGTCTTAAAGAGAAAAACTTTTTTGTTTTTAATGGAATCGCCTCCAAAGTACGTATTTTTTAGTTTACTGTCCCTTCCCATGATATCACTAAGCTTGGTCGAAATCGGATGACTATAGCATATAGCTGCAGTAGGAACGATCCGTCGAAAAAACTAGTTCTAGTGAAGAAATACTTTTTTTTTTTTAATGAAAACGTTCTTATCATTGGCATACACTTATTTTATATACTTTTACACACTTCTACAAAGATTGGTCGAAATCGGATGACTATAGCATATAGCTCCCATAGGAACGATCGGTCGAAAAACTAATTCTAGTGAGAAAAACGTTTTTGTTTTTAATGAAAACGTCCTTTTTATTGGCATACACTTATTTTATATAGTTTGGATAGATTTCTACAAAGTTTTATCAAAATTGGATGACTGTAGCATATAGCTGCAGTATCAATGATCGGTCGGAAAAGAAGCTCTAGTGAGAAAAACTTTTTGTTTTAAATGGGATTGCCTAAAAATTTTCCATGATTTCACCAAGTTTAATCGAAATCAGACATCTTTACAGGATAGATCCCATAGAAAAGTAATGTCCAAAAAGTAGTCTTAGGAAAACTTTTTTGTTTTCAATGGAAGCTGCAAGGGTATACAAAACTTTGGCCGAGCCGAAGTTAACATTCACCTATTTTTTTATTATTTTTTTCGGTCAGGCTCGTGAACAGAGCAGACTTACTAGTTTACCCCGCAAAAAAGGAGTGCTAAGCTTATTTGAGTAGCTAGAACTAATCAAATAAATCTTGGGATTTTATAGAAAGTGCAGATCTAGAAACTATAAACCAATCTTTGCCAACAATTAGTTTCAGTTATGAAAATTGTTTTCTGAAGCAATAAAACTAAGAAAGAGGAATCATTAAAAATACCTGTTCAATGTTTCGGTTACAAAATTCAGAAATTATTGTTCTGCATTTTAGTCGGAATAGAATTTTATTAGATGTTCGGGCCAAATTCTACTACTAAGCCAACCCGATAACCACCTTTAAAGTCACAAATGACGACTTTCAAAAGTTTAGCGAAATGTTTGCAGAAACATTTGTTTGAAATGCAAGTTTTCTGTAACTCTTGTGCCCCTCATTTGAGTTCCAACCCCACTTTGCCCATGTCCAATATGCTCGTTCTCCCCCTAGTTTGGTTTAGTGCCTAAATAAAATAAGGGGAGAGGCAAAAAACCAGCAGAAATGTGTGTGGCACAAATATTTGTGTGTTTATCTCTCCTTCTCTCTCTCTCTCTCTCTCTCTCTTTTGCCGCAGTTGTCGCCAGGTAGCGTTCCACTCCTCCTCTGCCTAAAATAACTAAAAAGGTGTGAAGAAAAAAGACCACAAAACAAACACAAGCCAAATGCCCGGCGCTTGTCTGTGTATATTTAATGTAGCTTAACTTAAAAAAGCAAAAGCAAAGACGAAATAGGCAAAGGTCAATATTGAAAATTGATAAACAGCCCAGCAGAAGCTACCACAACAAGCACAACAACATGAAACCTGAGCTATCAGCTCTTCGCTGTCCTTGCTCCAGTCATCATCATCATCATCGTCGCGGTTTCATAATTAAAAGTAAACAATTCTGTTTTTTTTGCTCTCCTCAAAATTCAATTTTGACTCAATTTATTTTGCATTTTATTTGAAACCCAGAAAATTAGAATACATCAACATTTAACGCGGCGGCAAGGCAAATGGGAGCAATATAAATAGAGGCATCTATTTTTATAGACGCCCGCCAAAAACTAAACTAGAAACAATACATTATTCGCTCGCATTCAGTTCGAAGGGGGATGGGATAATTGATGAGGGACGAGTTTCTGAATTTGATTTGCCATCATGGGCAATGGGAGGCCAATTAACAATCCGTGAGGAAATACAAATATATAACACAGGATTGCGATAGAGGGGGATTAAGGAAATTGGAGTTAACATGATAATTGAAGTAAATAGATCTAAAGATCGAATCACTAGCATAGTCAACTCATGCAGGGCTCTAGATCATTAGCATGCATTATATTTTGCAACACTCAAAAGCTGCTTTGCTATATCAATTGACATTTCGACCTTTTTGTTCTTTAAGCTGAGCTGTCAAACAAATCGTTTTATTCTGGCTTTAGTGAACTGGTTTTCTTAAGTATCAAATGCTTTCATTTCTAGCTGGTTCAAGGGTTGCCTCTACCGCAATTTCTGAGACAAAATAATCATCATAAAACAGGGAAATGTATGTTCTCTTCTCCTCTTACTTTCCCATTTAATTATTACGGCTAAATCATTTTATTCAGACATAAATCGTTTGCCTGGTATAAAAATTTAATTAAAAGTGAAAACAAGTAAGTGTTTAAAAAAATTATTTATGATAGACAGGAGGAAAAAACGGAAGAAGAAATTGTTGCTTGTAAACTTTTGCACAATATTCGTCGCAGTTTGCAAACAAAATGGCAAAATATATATTGACTTTAATGGTATAACTTAAGTGTGCATCTGTATACAATATGGTTTAGTAATTATAGTTTATTGATGCTTAAGGAACCATTCTCTATTTAAAGGTGGAGTGCAAATATTAACCACTTTTTTTTGGAGCTGCATGCGGAGATTGAATGGAATTGCATTTTAATTGATGCAGAGCGAGTTAATAGTTGAGAATTCATTTTCTATTATGGTTGTTGTTGTTGTAGCTCACTTGCATATTTTGGTTATGAATTTGTTATGTCATTTATCGCCATGAGCAATACGT
>JAEIFV010001821.1:0-16519 GCA_018904265.1 Lordiphosa collinella | reverse complement strand
CCACTGATTACAAAACTGGTCTCGGTTTGGCGCCATCAGCTTTTGTTTAAAAGATATAGCGGGTTGGTAAAGATCGGATGAATGATAGTCGAGTTATAAGGAAAACAAACAATTAGCTTGTCATAAATTTTAATTTATTTTTTCGGGACTAACCGCCTGTAGCTTTGTCCATCAAGCTGATATAAAAGCAACGAAACTTATGGCCACCGCTTTGAAAAATATGCCATAAACTAATGAATAACTCTCTTCAAAGGACAATTTGGGCAACTTCGGGATTGCTGATGCTGCAGATATGTTTTCTGTCGCATAAGACTCATAAACACAAAAATTTTTATCTTAGAGTGACCTCCATAACTTTTTCAAAGCAAAAAAAACATGCAAGGCACATTTTCCGCCATATCTTTTAAACAAAAGCTGATGGAGCCACTTTTCGCAGACACTTATTGTGTTCTGCTCATTTGTAGACAGTTGTTTGGTGAGCACTCGTTAAAAAGTGTTTCTGTCTGAGGTCGGTTACAGACCGAATCGTTTGTTTTGCTCAACCGAAAACACGTAGTGGCAAAAATAGAAAATAAACTTTGGCAGATCAAGTACAAGAAGCTTTGTCCCTTACATGTCAAAATTCTATCTCTTGCCATCTTCTGAGATCTGTTTGTTCATACGGACAAACAGACAGACAGATAGACAGACAGACGGACAGACAGACAAAACAGACGGACATGGCTTTATCGACTTAGCTGATGACGCTGATTAAGAATATATATACTTTATTGGGTTGGAGATGTTTTCTTCTCACTGTTACATACTTTTGCACAAACTTAATAACTCTGTGTACCCCTGGTACAGATTATAAAAATTAGTAACTGTTCCACGTGCAAATTAAGTGGCAAGATTGCTAAAACAAGTGGTAGTACAAACAACTTAAAATCGCACCTAAGATCTAATAATTTGTATCTAGATACACGCTGCAACATGGGTTGTCAGTATAGGAAGGCACTAATGATAAACCATCCTCTAAAGAGATGAGCGAGTTCTTAGTGAAAGACAACTTGGCCTACGACTAATATAGATAAATGGCCCAAGGTGTCTGAGATTGCACTTCTATACTTAATTGCGCTAGGAAGTTCAGTACCATCTGAACGGATGGCATCCGTAATCAAAATCTGTCACATGATATCTTTTAGTTAGCAAAATCTGAGATGAGTCTGATTCAAATTAAGCAATAGAAGTCTTATAACGTTCTTAATAACTTTTAAGTCTAATTTTAATGTCTAGAAAACAAAGCTCGCGAAAAACTGTTAACCATTTTTTCAATGCGACCCGCTTCAGTAAAAAACAGAAACAAACGCAGCACAAACTGTCTCTCACTGAGCGGAACACTTTTCTCACACGTCAAGTGTTTTCTGATGAGCAAATCAAACGAGTCGGTCATCCGACAGCCGCCGACAGCAACTGTTTTGAGCAAGCACTCACTAAGCAACTGTCTTCAAATGAGCAGAACACAATAAGTGTCAGCGAAAAGTGTTTTTTGTTTTGTTTTTATATGTGTGACGATAGTTATACAAAGACACACACAAGCGCAACACACAACCACATATACATACGCAAAAGACAGTTTGGAAGTTTGCTCTCGGCAAAAGTGGCGGAAAGACAGGAGAGAAGCAGGAACGAAAAAAAAGTGTCTGCTCTGAGAGCAACTGAAATGAACAAAAACAGAACTGAAACTGTCTTTCGCTTGCTTTGTTTCGTTTTGTCCGTAACCTAACTGTTTTTTGTTGACACGCCAAAAGTGTTAAGAGTTTTTTGCGAGCTCTGCTAGAAAACATGCTCGATATATCAAATATCGATAATAAAAATTTGAATTTTGTGATAGTATGGATTTTGATGTTGTGAGAAATATCGGATACTTAAAACCACACTCTGAAAGTACAGAAGTGGGAAAAAATGAGGCGGTTGGATTGGTATTAGCTCATTAACGCTCAATTTTTTAAATTTCATACTCAAAATTGGAAATTTACAAATAATCCGAGAAAATGTACAGTTTTTTTCGCCAGTTCCAGCCAACAAATCGAAAATTGACAATAGTTCATAAACTAAAATGCATTCTAAAGTTAAGACGATATATTATCCTAGTTTAATTATAGTATAGAGACTTCAGTACTTATCGATTGATACATGGCATGTTGTACCCAGGGTTAATTTTTGAACCGATCTAAGAAGAACGCCTGTTGGTCGGAGAATGTCCGGCAGGGGTGGGCTCAAGGCCAAAAGTTATTTTTAAGCAGACATATACCGATTTCCATATATCTTACTATTATAAATGTGAAAGTTTTTATGTTTGTTACTCTCAGAAGCGGATGAATAAGTTTGGAGAAAATGTTGCACATAGATAATTGATAAGCTTTTATAGAATGTAGCTTGTTTAACTTTCTTTTAACGGTCAAAAAACCGCTTAATTAATATTTTTCTTCATTTTTCCTATGAGCAAACAGAATCACTCTGCAGGTGGAATGGCAGGCCAATTTTGCATTTGCAGAAATGCCGAAACAGGCGAGCAATAGACGACAGCAATTGGCTGAACACATTGAATTTCAGAGAGCAACTGAGACTGAGCAATAATATTGAGAAGCAGGCCATATTGAGATCTGCAGAAACGCCAGAGCAGACGAGCAATCGACGGCAGCAATTTGCTGAGCACGTCGCATTGCAAAGAGCAAAAGCTTAAAGACAGACCGTTGGGGAAAGGGTGTCCTAGGGTGCGGCAGGACTGCAATCCTCAGATATTTTCAATATGTTTTAAAGGTAAAAGTTGATCACAAATTTCGGCTGTCACCTCCTGAGTCAAAATGCGGTAGTACTTTTGTATAATTTTGATATGTTTAACCCCCCCAAAATAGGAGGTATGATTAGAAAAACAGGACCAGTTTCTTTTGGTCTATGGGTGAGCCTACTCTAACCTGGTTTTGGTTCCGCATCTTAAAACAAATCAGCTCCAGTTCTAATCGTTTTTGCAGCTTTTGGCAGCAAATTTCAACTGCACTTCCATTTCTTTTATTTCATTTCAATCACTTGTGAAGTCCAAACACTTTTAATAAAGGAGACATACAAAGCAATTTATTTTATAATTGTTTGGGAATTCAATTTGTCTTTCTTCCGTTTTTCCTTTAACGCTTCTCCTTTAGAGGCATAAGATGTCCAACTTCCTTTTCATTGATTTCATTTGCTTTTATCCCCGGGTCACCTAATGAAGTTTGTCTGCCTCAAAACATAAATTGAATTGTCCGATTCATTTAAACAGCGGAAAAAGGAAAATGAAAACGTGTACAAATTTCACTTTTGTCTCCGCTTTTGGCTCGTCTCAATAAATAAATGAAAAATTTGTGCCGCAGTTAAGGGGATTTTCCTTTTGCATTGTTTACAATTGTTTTTCCTTCTACACAGCAGGTTGTCCCCATAAAAAAAAAGAAGAGAAGGCTCGCCGCTTGTTGTTTATGGCACCTTTTTCCACTTTATTGAAGTTGTGTGCCTCAAGTATTTCAATAAAGAAAAAAAGGGCAAAAGGGAAAGTTGAGGGTGCTTGCTTTATGTTTTTGTTGTTGTTCCTTGGAACATAAATCATTTAAGGGGCAGGGAAGCGAGGGAATGCAGAAGCCATACTTCTAATGAGTCAAAGTTTATACATATGGCCAGAGAAGAGTAAAGTGGTTGGGAGGGTGGGCACAACAAATGGCTACAAACTGTGTTGGAATTGCATCTTAAATGCTGGGCAATTTATATGTTAAATAAAGGTTGTGGGATGTTCCTAGCAACGAATTCTTTATTCTTTGAATTTTTGGCTGCTGTGCTTAAAAAGTGCGTTATGCATAATTTATGGCACGACACTGTGCCAAGGATATGTGACTGAAGTTATCTAAGGTTTGCAGCCAACGCACACCAGCAAGTAGCTTTATACATTTATATTTTCCGATTTCTCTCCATTTTCCGTTGCGAAAACTGAAATTTTGCGCCGGGCTTATCAGCTGTCTGCTTTTTCAAATGTGCCACATGAATATTTATGCCCTCGATATTGAACACTGGCATACACTACACTCACACAGACTCCATGCCACATGGCACATGGCACATGGATGAAAGCTGCTTAAAAGTCTAGCATCGTCTTCGCTCTACTTGACTCTGCCCCTCCGCCTGGGCACTTAACGCAGCATGGAAACGGCTTTCCACTGTTGGCTCTGATCTTAATGGCCAACCACCATCCTCAGTTTAGTTGCCTATAAGTTATTTATTTATTTACTGACTTAACAGTCGACATTATTTTTTGTCATTTTCGGGGCTTTATATGCGACATTTTGATACGTCCAAGTCGAGCCAGAGCCGCCACGCCCCGGCATCAAAGATAAAAGTGCGAGAGGAAAACAACAGAAAACCAGATAATAACCATAAATTGAACTACACTTGAAGCAGTTAATGTGGAGTTGGATTTGTTATCTTGGGCTTGTGAGGTTACTGTTTTGTGTTTCCCCATGGCTATTTATATATAGTAAGAAAAATCACAGCAGAATTAGGTTTAACACTGCTTTGAAATTGCAAAGGCACTTAAACGTTAAGCAATTGTTTCAAAATATAAAATACATTTTAAAACCGCCAAGAAGAGCTTCTCTCTTTTCTGAAATTTTGTATAAATTTTGGTAAAATATCAATTAGGGTTCGTTCTTAGGGTAAATTCCTTAAGCTACTTAATTAAGAATCATTCTTAAATTCAAATACAGCCGTTAATATTAGACTGTTTCGAGCTCTGTGCAAAGGACAAAAAAGTAATAATTTCACTTAAATCGTCCCCTTTATAAAATACTGTTATCAGTAATGAAATTAGTCAAAAATGAGCTTCTCGAATCTTACACCTTTTGGAATCGGCGCTAGACTTTAACTTTATAATTTATAATTTAATTTTATAATTTTGCAGTGTAGTGTATGTGCCCAACATCTACAATCTCTGAAAGTTTCATAAAGATCCCCGCAAATTGGAAAAAAGTCATATCTCCTACAGTTATATAGATAGATGGTTCGTTCCTTCTGGACATATTTAGTAGTCAGGATTATTTATCGATCCGCCAAAGGAATGGTAAAGATCGGATGAACGGTTGTTGAGTTATAAGGAAAACAAACAATTATGGACAGCACCGGTCGCAACGGTGATGGGCAGCACTTGACAGGTACAGAGTGTGTTATCTTTATGGACGTTGACGTACAATGCACAGTACGTTCAAGTGGCCCTTACGACACCAAGCCGAAGCCTGTTACGCGTGAACCCCAGGCAAAATAGCAGCCCACCTCCCGCCCAACCGACCGAGAGGCGCAGCCGCCAACGTGCGACACGAAACCCGGATCGAAAAGTACAAAATAATGTTAAGTACGGGACCGAATTGTACAGTCTAACCAGGGGGATATCGTCCTCAACCACAAAATGATCAGCCGGCGTATTATATTCTATTTCGTCGATCGATGAAAACAGATGTTTGAGTGAACTCATGACAACGGATCGTAGGACTTCATTTCAGGCTTCAACAATCAAAAAGCAACGTCTTTAAATTGATATTTTTAAGAGCAGAGACCATTGTTGACAGAAGGTGCTTTCGGTACCGCTGGTTAGGAAATTTTACGACATGTTGGTCAAGTGGTTGCAATTAGGGGTGTATTGTTGGGTGGGAAAAAATAACCTTGAAGTTTTCATTTTCGGAAAGTGTTTGCTGTCCCATGGCAGGTGTCATTATCGACCAATAAAATTGTTTTTACTGGTAAGCCTTTAGCTCCTAGTTGACGAGAAACTTCAGGGATAAACAAATCGTTGTACCACTCCTTAAGAAGCGCAGAGGTTTGCCAAGCATATTTGGATGATTTGTAATACAGTGGTAACTTTACATTTTTAAAACACTAAGGGTCATCAGTTTCAGGATTTTTGAATGGATTCATTTGCTTGATTTTTCTTGGACTGACATATATTTTTGAGGCAAACTGTTCCAAGTTGCTTTATTATTTTTTATCCTCGCCACAGTACACTTATAGATGAAGCTTCTGCAGATCTCTGTTGGTGGCTACCCATCTTGAAGTTCATTTAAAATTGATCATTTTTATTTTTAAGAACTTGAAACTTTGCTTTTCTTCTCCATTTTTACGGAACAATGAACATTAAAAAGAAAAATTTAACCATGGTTGCTTTTGAAGAAATTTTGGAATCAAAAAAGTTGCTAATACTGAGGTTGCTACAATAGAAAGTTGCTTATGTAGAGGTTGCTTATAAAGAACGCTTACTGTACTTTATGTGGTCGGAGATGCCTCCTTCAAAGCGTTATACAAAAGTCATAAGAGCATTAAAAATTAATGGAAGACCTTTTCAAGACATTCCCTTCTTAAGGTGAGTACTGAAATCGTTCGAATTTTCCATCAAGAAATTTACTAGATATTCGTTTTTCGCGTGAAGGAGGCCCAAAAGAATACGCGTCGACCGCAGAATGCACACCACCCACAACAGACGAGACAGCTCTGGTGACAATTTTCAAAAGACTTTAGTGTTTTATCCTGAGTACGAAACAGCAAAATCAGACAAGGAAAAATTTCTTTAGTAATTTTTATACCCTTGCAGAGGGTATTATAAAATTGTCCGGATGTTTGTAACGCATAGAAGGAAGCATCTCCGACCACATAAAGTATATATATTCTTGATCAGCACGACGAGCTGAGTTGATTTAGCCTTGTCCGTCTGTCCGTCTGATTCTATGCTATCTCCTCCGTCAGTTTTAAAGCTATTCTCACCAAACTTTGCACAAAGTCTTTTGGTACAAATACGCTGCACATTTGTCGGAACCGGCCGGATCGGATGACTATAGCATATAGCTGCCATAGGAACGATCGGTTGAAAAACTAGTCTTAAAGAGAAAAATTTTTTTGGTTTTAATGGAAACGCCTCCAAAGTCCGTATTTCTTAGTTTACTATCCCTTCCCATGATTTCACTAAGTTTGGTCGAAATCGGATGACTATAGCATATAGCTGCCATAGGAACGATCGGCCGAAAAACTAGATCTAGTGAGAAAAACTTTTTTGTTTATAATGAAAACGTCCTTATCATTGGCATACACTTAATCTATATACTTTTACACAATTCTACAAAGATTGGTTGAAATCGGATGACTATAGCATATAGCTCCCATAGGAACGATCGGTCGAAAAACTAGTTGTAGTGAGAAAAACTTTTTTTTTTTTATTAAAAAGGTCCTTATCATTGGCATACACTTATTTTATTTACTTTGGACACATTTCTACAAAGTTTTATCAAAATCGGATGACTATAGCATATAGCTGCAGTATGAATGATCGGTCGAAAAAGAAGTTGAAGTGAGAAAAACTTTTTGTCTTAAATGACATCGCCTCCAAATTTTGCAATTAACAGTGTATTATGCGTTTCTATCATTTCATCAAGTTTAATAGAAATCAGACGTCTTTATAATATAGATCCCCCAGAAAAGTAATGTCCAAAAAGTAGTCTTAGAAAAACTTTTTGTTTTCAATGGAAGCTGCAAGAGTATACAAAACTTCGGCCGAGCCGAAGTTAACTTTCCCCTATTTTTTTATATGGAATTTGACAGCTAAAAGAAAACTCGAGCGTTTTCAGTACTTACTCTTAGCTGTAAATTTGATACTAAGTTTGTTGCAATAGAAAACTTTCAAAACCCAGAGGGAAAATACTTATTTATTAAAAATATTTTCTTATGTAGGTTAGCTGAATCATATTTAGTTAAGCATTAAATCCGAAGAGAAAATAAAATCAAGAACCAAAAACTTCAAACGTATGGGTCCAGTTTATACGAAGGCAACAGCAAGGTTTAACACTAAAGTGGAATTTTACTAATCAAATGCTAGAGTTCTGCTGGTGTATCACTTGTGACTTCTAAGCCAAACCAATGACAGTTGGCATATTTGATCAGGCATGGTCAAATCTCTGACAAACATGCATAATTATTTGTAGACTTGCAACGTGTGTGCTTAATATCTAATAAGATTATGAATCCTTAAGATTTTGTATTCAGTTATGGCATACCCGTATCAATGAGAGTTGCTTGAAATGTCCTCAAGGCCAGTTGGGGCTGTGCCTGCTGTAATAATCCGATGATGAGCAGCAGCAGCCAGCCGTAGGAGCCGCGTAGTAGTCCCATGTTGGTAACTTGTCTGGAAACTTTGCTTTATTTTTTTTGTATACTTTTCTTTTAACTTGATATGTATAATATAATAATGAGGTGGCCTAAGTGCTGTGCTGAATTATTAAATTAAATTGTTGTTGGTTGTGGCTGTTGCTGTGAGCGAGTAATTATTTTAAATGGCAACAGGCAAAATGGCGGCAACAGCTGAAAAGTAGGCAACACTTTTGGACAATAGAAAATTTGTGGAGGATTTAAAATCAAATTTAAGTAAAATATTGGAATAATTTATGAACATTTGATTTATGTTTGGTTTGGTTAATTAAATTTCATATATGGCCTTTCACATTTGTTATTTTATTTCTTTTTTATGTTGTAATTAAGCAGCTTTTTTGTGCGCATATAAATATTTTTATATTGTTTTTTAAGCTGATTTAATGGCTGTTGTTTACGTTTAATTGCCAATCCTATTGTTTCGTACGTCAATGTGTAATTAACGCACTCTGTTTTACGCTTTTTTTTAACCATTTATTTTATTAAATTATGACGGCTTTGGTTTGACACCTCGCCTGCCAACGTGGAATGTCAATGACAAGTGCTTGGCTGCTGCACTCATGTCAAGTTCATGTAATCCCATCCAAAAACAAAGCTAACTGGCCACAAAATCAAATCCGAATTATAACAAATCATGAAGAGCGAATGTAAAGAGAGTCAAAAGAAAATATACATATATAAAAGTGGCGCGCAGAAGCGTGAAAAAACGGAAAAAACGCACTGTGTTTAGTGGAAAAGCTTCCGTTTGTATTTTGGGGAGGAAGGACATAAAAGCTGTTGCCGCCAAAGTGACGCCAGTTTCTGTTTTATTCAGGCACAACACTTGGTCAGTGAATGTTTTTCTCAACTCATTTGGCATTTTTTTTTATTTACACTTGAAATATTTACCAACAGCTGGTTGACTTGTTTATAATTTTATGAATTTAAAGCGTTTTAAAAAGGTTTACAAATATTAGGGAAAACTGTTTGAAATTTGAATTTTTAGTTTGATGATTTGCCGCCGCGGGCTTTTGAATTCTTTTCGAAATTTTGTGGTTCACTTTTAAGCTTCGGGCTACACGTCCGCTTTAATTAAAAGTTCGATGCTAACTGAGTTTGGCGACTGTTCGAGCAAATCTTAAAAATACTGAACGGCTGCAGCATCCGAAACGAGAGCTTCCACTCACGTGTGATAAGAGTCAGACTCAGGCCTTGAGTGAGTTTTATTTGGAGGGGAGCATTGTTTTGAGTGGTTGTTGTTCACAAATAAGCAATTTGTCTCACCTACTGACCCAGGCGCCTAAGCCTAGTGTGTCTATCATTTATTATAGTAAACATTTATATAATTCATTTTTAATTAATTGCAAAAATGTCGCTCTTTTGTGTCATTTAATTGATAAGAGTTTTTGTTTAGTTGTCGGGGAAAAGTCCACTTAGTAAATTCCGCTTGCATTTAAATAAAAATGGGTCAAGTTTGAACCGCATTTGTTTCACATGTAACGTCGCAGTAATTTAGTTTCTACAGAAATATGCAAGATTGTCGCACATTTTGCGCGTCGCATTTAGAGAAAATTTAGATAAGCGCTTGGGCTAAGCTTGGACTAAGCGGTCTCCACAAAATTCAATTTTGAGGAAGACTATCAGCTTGGTTTCACTCGGTACTTTTCTTACAAGTTCACAGAAATATGAGAAAAAACACATCGGATTCTAGTAAACAGAAATTTAAGAAAAAACACATCGGATTCTAGTAAACAAGATAACAAATTTCCAAGTACCGTCAAGTACAGTTCGCGCAGTACGTTTGGTTGATCCAAGTGACACTAAGCTGAAGCTTGTTTCGCTTGAATTCCAGGCTGGCAGTCTACCTTTCGACCTAATGATAAAGGCGGACAAGGAAAAACATAAATTAAGTTCACATATTTAAGCTGTATATTCACTTGTCTGCGTGCTCATATGATAAGCCTGAAATATACCTCACTTTACTGTGAGTTGGCAGTCAAAAAACTCATTTGAGAAATCAGATAGGCTACTTCACATATATTTGTCGGAGAAAGTTTGATTATTTGAATTGCTCGCTCAACTTTGATGGCAAATTGACTAGTGATGCAAAAGAGTGGGACGACAGAATGTCCTGTCGTCAGTGTGGATCAGTGTTAGGTTGAGAGAAAGAGACAACAATAAGAATCTGTGTGGTAGTTGTCAAATAGAGAACTGACGAGTCGTGCAGTTGGATTGGAAAATTGAAGTCCTCAGACTCGCTCCTCTTCTTAGTCTGACTAACGAACAATGGAAGACATTAATCTTGAACAGACACAGCAGGCTGAAAATATAGAGAGCTCGCCGTTATATTTTTGTGCTTGTCAGATTAACTATTGATTCATATGCGGAACTTATTGTGATTTTGAAACATGCAACAATTCTTCTTACAGTATTCTCAATAACGTTTCAATTTGGATGGTCCTAGATAAAGTAGGTCCGCATCGCGGTCCGTTTTGAGGAAACCTTAAAAATCCGAACCGAACCGATTCTGTGGCGTTTGGTTCTGGAACGGCTTGCAGCCTTGGTTGATAGTACTACATTTCAGAGATGAAGTTAAGGGATAGTCTAATAGGACTGGCCCTTATATACAATTTCTTGTTCTGATGTAAAAAAGGAATGGAAAAAGTTCGTTTTGGTCCAAATAGATATAACTAGGGATAAATACGTACCGGTACGTACTTAGAGCACAGCGAACATTGGAAGGACCGCTCACCAGTATGACCCAAGGCATAAGACTGTGGGACACCGGGTAGATTTAAAGGGCTCGCCAGGATTTGTATATTTAGCATTATACAGCAAGGGTCTTAAAGCAGCGGATACATTCGAAGGGTCGCTCGCCAGTATACGTGCGTTGGTGTCGCTCCAGGTTGTGCTTAGTGGTAAAGGTCTTTGGGCAGAGGGTACACTTGAAAAGCCGCTCTCTGCTCGCTTTTCAATGTTTCTGAGGGTCTTTTCTTCTTTGGTCTGCGCTTCAGACTCTGCTCCAGTCGCCGCTTGAAATTCAAAGCAATTCTTGGAGCTGCCAAGCAAGAGTGACATATGTGTTCGGGTAGATCCATAGCGGGCTTCGTCCCTCGGCCAGTCGTCTCCTCTATCATAATAGTCAAGTCTTGTGCTTTTTCGGAGTCGGTGTACCGGGTTGCCCATATTCGACGGACCCATGTTTTTTTAAAAAATCAAAGAAAAAAAAAAAAATTTGGCGGTTGGCAATCTTAATCATTTAATTTGTTCCAAGTAGATTTGTTTACATCGATTTTGAATATGATATCTCTCAAATGGCCGCCTCTGGCGTTGATGGCGTATTGTGCCCTTTTTGCAGCATTTTCCATCGATTTCGCCAACATTTCGGCCGGAATAGCGGGCTATTTCTTCACGAATGTTGTCCTTGAGCTCTTCTACGGTCCTTGGCTTGTTAACGTAAACCTTTGACTTCAAATATCCCCACAAGAAGAAGTCAGGCGGCGTCAAATCGGGCGAACGTGGTGGCCAAGTCCAAATCACCACTTTTCGACATCAAACGGCCCGGAAACAATTTCTTCAGAAAATCGATTGTTATGCGATTGTGTGCGGTGGAGCGCCGTCTTTGTTGAAACCAGAACTGCCTCATACGCTTTCGACGAATAATTGGCATCACAAAATTGGTCATCATGTCGCGATAACGCTCCTGGTTGATGGTAACAGCATGGCCATTTTCATTTTGGAAGAAAAACGGCCAATGACCGTTTTCGCACTAACGCCGCAAACTGTGACTTTTTCGTCATGAAGAGACGCTTCTTGAATCTCTGAGGATTTTCAGTGGCATAAATACGGCAATTTTGTATTTACGGTCCCATTCAATGTGAAATGGGCTTCATCGGACATGATAATTTTGTTCCAAAATTGCTCGTCATCTTCGGCCATTTCGATGACTCTTTGGGCCCATTCAATCGACGAGGCTTGTCCGCAGGCAACAATCTTTGCGTCAATTGAATTTTTGTACGGGAACAAATGCAAATCAACGCGAATAATCCGTTGTAAAGTGGACCGAGCCATGCCCAACTGCTGAGAACGGCGTTTTGGGATGTTCTTGAGGGACCTCTTAACACTGGCTCATACGGCAGCGATATTCTCGGCCGATCGCCTTGGTCGACTTTTATTTGGCCTCTTCGGATTAGAAAGAGCCTCACCAGTCGAAAATTTTTTGTATAAACGCTTAATGGTGTTCTTAGAAGGCGCACTTTTCACATTTTTTAATTTTTAAAAAGCACGTTGAGTTTTCACAATTGACTTGTTCTGTTCAATGTAAATTTCAACTATTTCAGAGCGCTCGCGTGGCGTGTATTGTTCCATGGTAAAAATCTGCTTGGACTGACGCTTCAAACGCGGTATGTCATTAAGCGATCTGACATCTCTGTCAAAAGTTATGGCGTTGCCAGATGGGTCCGTCGAATATGGGCAACCCTGTATATATTCAGCCAGTTGATGTCCACACCAGCACCCTGACTGCCTAAGCAAACACAGCATAGCTCCTCCACAGTTAGTCCCCGTATTATATGGTTCATTCCACAGACATAATCTCTGTTAATTGCAAATGGAATGCTTCCAAAGTGGCCGGGTGGCTCAGCGGCTAGTGTGCGCGACCGCTGTGCAAGAGGTCGTGGGTTCGATCCCGCCTCGGAACATCTAATGAAAAGTTTTTTGTTTGAATAAACTTTACACCCGGTCACGCCTCTCTGCTGTTGGGGCCAGCTTTGTAGTAATTAGCCATGATAAGCTTCTCAAGCTGCCGTTCGGATTCGGCGTTAAACTGTAGGTCCCTTTCTCTTGTGCGAAAATTAGAAGCGCACATGCCAAGAGATTGAGAGAGGCTCAGCTTTGGCCCTTTGGGGCTGTATCAACGTGACAAGCATTGGGGCGGTCAGCTAGCAAGCCATTTACTTTACTAATGCTTCCAAAGAGTTAAAATATAAAAAATTTAATATAAATATAATTGCATGCTGCGGTTTGGGTATTTTCCCAATAAGTGAAAGAGAGCATTGATTAAATTGATTCCAAAGCCAGGAAAACTATCTGATCAACTTAGCTCGTATAGGCCAATTAGCCTATTGGCAGGTTTTTCAAAAAATTTTCAGCGTCTAATATTGCGAAGACTTTTCTGGTAGATGATTTTGCAAAAGTTATTCCCTGTCATCAATTCGCATTTCGTGTTGAAAATGGAGCTGATCAACAAATGGCACGAGTTAATCAGTTCATATTGCAAGCATATGATCATTTACTGAAAATATTCATCCATATCTTGGTGAGGATGAACAAAGAACTGCAATTTACTCAACAGGTAACCTTTGGAAAACTGCAAAATAGGGCCAAAAAACTAAATTGGATGATCTCTGGCGACAGTAAGCTGCCCTAAATACGAAAGTTATCACTTTATAAGCAGCTAATCTCACCTTGGCGGTATGCAGTTTCAGTTTGGGGTCCCAATTTCACCGAATTCAGGTTGCGCGAAATAAAATCTTAAGGACCATTACGGATGCACCTTGGTATGTCAGGAATCGAACGATTAGAGAGGATCTGAGAGTGAATCCGATTGTTAAGACATATGAAACGGCTTGTGCGAAGTATTGGGACCGTATTCGATACCATTTAAATGAAGAAGCCAGTAAAATTGCCTCGTAGCCTACAATTCCTGTCAGGCTCGTAGGAACGAGAAAAGATATGTTGAGATGCTCAAAATGCATCTATCTGAAGCTTTCAAACTCAACAGCAACAACCAACAGCCAACTCAGCAGATGCTTCCTCATCTGCCAACACCATCGATTCAGTGTCCGCTTCGGCAATGCTTCAGCCCTAGTCAGCAGAAGCAACAAACGGTCGCTCAACAGCACCAAATGCAGCCAGTATCCACTCCATCACACCAGCAGCTAGATATTCTAAGCTCACATCAAGCTCTGTCTTGGCAACCGCAACATTCATACTATCCATTCCATTCAAATCAGCAGCAGCAGCGAATGTTTCCAACATTTCTGCTGATGGTTGCTTATTCAAACGGTCAAACCTTTTATCGTCGCCAAAGAATAACTCGGACTGTGCAGCTCACAACCATTAAACGGCATTTTCAACTTAGGAGGCTAAGAAAAACTAATATACTCCGAATAAGATGGCCACCACAGTGTCGTTTCGAAGAACAGAACATGATTTTAATCCATCCTTCAAGCACGAGTCCCCTTGATCGTAGCTGGTCTGATTGGCGAATACCCCACATAAGGTTACAGCAAACACATAGCTGGATTAATTCCAGAAGATAAAGGAGAATATTTCCATTGTCCCCTACCAGGGATTACAACCACTAATACCATTTTAAGTAGTATGTTTAGCTATCCCTCAATCTGGAGTGATAAATAATAAATTCTTTTCTGCTATCAATAGCATTTTTTGATTCCTTTACTCTTGTGAAGCAGAAATTAACAAGCCAATTTAATTTAATTTATTGATTTTATCCCAGCACTACAAGTACAAATAGACTTATATCGATTGTGCTAGTCACTACAATGATTCAATTTTTCAACGATTAAGAATTTGATAAATAATAACTAACTAAACCTAATACATATATTTAATTTCATGACATAAAATACTAATAATTTAATTAATTTTAAATTTGATTTTAATTTTTCTAATATAAGTGAATTTTAAACATCGATTTGCAAGTGTTTTTAAGTTTTATGTTAAACTGAGGGGTGCTTCTAATTTTTAAGATCTTGAGGTAAATCGTTCCACAGACGAATAGCATTTACAAAAAACTGCCTCTCTGAGCATAGCATTTTGGGTCGTGGACAGATAAAGTTGTTGGTTCTTTGTGAGAGGCAGGTTTTAGTTTTTGAAATAGGTGATGGTTCCAGGGTGCTTATGACTTTATGGAGAAATGTGAGAGTCCTGAGATCAGTCCATTTGCTAAGGCTAAGGTCAAAAATCTTGTAGGAAAAATCGAAATATGTTCCATGCGCCCAATATTAAATACGGGGGCATGAAATAACCAGGTGAAATAAGGCCGCGGGCCTTGTTCACTCAAAGGTAGTATTAAAGCCCGCGGGCTTTATTTCACTTTCAAAAGATGAATGCTTTACCGACTTTGTTCACTTTCAGGTCTAATAACGTTATTTCCACTATTGAAAGTGAAATAACACCCGCGGGCTTTGTTTCACTTTTAGTGAAATAACACCCGCAGGCTTTTCACTTTCAGGAGGTGAAATAGCGCCCACGGGTGATATATTACTTTTTCTAAAAACTCATAGGAGAATTTGACTGTCATAAAAAAGTTAACTGGTATTAAAGATCCGCTGATTTCTTAAGATGCATCGACCTCTCCGAAAGTCTGCAATACCGTTTTTTTTTCAACTGGGTATTTGTGTTGAATTGACAAAATTTTTTTTTTTAAATCTGCGCCGATTTTCAAAAAAATTTTTTGCCCTCTGTTTTTATACTTTGAATAGTAAGCCGCATACACCAACCCATTCAACGTTTTCTAGGTATAAGATCATTATTGTCCATCAATAGACATGGATCCATTTAGATTATATAGGTCTTTTAAAATTTATAGAAGTAAACCTTAATGGCCATACTACTAATAGCTATTCTAAGAAAAAAACTTTTTTAAGTTTCACTCCCTTTAATTCGATCTGAAAGTGTTGATAGTCAAAGTGACCAGATTATTGACCTTAGTGTGGCAAACTTAATTGAAAGGCTATACATTTTTTTTTCTTTCCCTCAAAAATAACAAAGAATAACAAAGAACGGAGAAAATTGTTAAAGGAATTCTAGTTAGAGATTTAAAACCAACTTTCAAAAGGTGCCGGGCTTTATAAATTGATGAAGTTATTCGATATAAGGATGTTTAGTCATCTATAATACTGGACGAATGAAACTGTTTCTCTCTTGTTTTTACTCATCTCTTTTTCTCCTTTTCCTTAAAAAAAACCCTGTTTACTTATCATTATCAGAAGATTAAAAAATAATGACAAAAGTGAAAAAACTCCCGCTTGGCTTTATTTTTTTTGAAAAGAGAGATATCGCCCTGTCCGTCCGTCTGACGCTCTCGCTCAGTTCATTAATACTTATATTCATATAGTCCACAAAGGAGAAATAATGCCACCAATGAATGAGAAATGACGCCCGCGGAGGTGTAATTTCACGGATATTTTTACTCGCCATTCGTGGCGTTATTTCAACTTTTAGTGAAAATAAAGCCCATGGTGAAATAACACCCTTTTAACGTACGTAATAA
>JAEIFV010001820.1:0-16526 GCA_018904265.1 Lordiphosa collinella | reverse complement strand
AGAATTTCGTTACTTTGGAACAGACAAAACAAAGTTTATAAATTAAAAAAACTGATGAACCTGAGACATAACTCTATCGTACTGCTAACAAAGTTAGCACAATCGCTTTTAAGCCGTTAACATTTATAAAATAGTTCAGATTGTAAAAGTATTTGATTTAGTCGTTTCGGAACTAATACCATGGCTTGCATCAAGATCGCTGAAATAACTTTCTACCATCGACTCCTTTTGAGCCGACAAAGGCGAAACTCTGAACTTTACCACCAATTAACATATTCTTCTCTCTTTTTTTGGCCATCACAACCGTTTTACGGTCCCGGCCACAAGCACTAATGCCCGCCACTCGCCTCTGTCCCGAGCGACATTCCAAGTATCCAGCTTCGCAATATCCCGACCGGTCGCGCCATCTCCTTTCGGTCGACCCTGCGGGCGAATGCCTCCCAACTCTATCGCATGCCGATTGTACACGCTTTCCGCTGGAGCGTTATCATCCATACGGGTAACATATCCATCCAGCGCAGCCGCTGTTGTTTTATACGTTTGACTAGGTCCAGTGTCCCCATAGAGCTCATACAGTTCGCGATTCATTCTGGATGCGAAATTCGCCGTCAACCTTTGAGGTCCATAAATCCTCGAAGAACCTTTTCTCTCGAACACCGCCAATTGCCGCCTCATCCTTTGATGACATTGTCCATGCTTCTGCGCCGTATAGCAGGACTGGGATGATAAGCGACTTGTATAGCGCAACTTTGCGTTTTCAAGAGGTCTGCTCTTGAACTCCTTATTTGAGCCCGTAATAACATCGGTTTGCTAGAGTAATTCTTCTTCGGATTTCCAGACTGGTGTTGTTGTCGCTGGTAATCGTCGTTCCGGGTAGACAAATTCCTTAACAACCTGGAAGCGGTAGTCTACGATGCAACAGATTTCAAGCGTAGACTCACTGCGTTGATTGTAGGGTAGTACTTCAGTCTTATCCTCATTTACCGCTAAGCCCATAAGTTTTGACCTTCTCTATCTCTGAGAACACCCCGTTTTACTTCACAGATTCGTTTGCCGATGTTATCAATATCATCACCTCCCAGCAGGTTGAGAAATAGTTTCTCAATTTGTCTCAGTGCCACTTGCGGATTTCAGCCAGATTTCCGTGACTCATCCTTTCGAATGTGACTCTGGGCTTAAACCCTTCGGTTAGTTGCCTAATCTTTTTGTAGAATTTTCGAGTCTCACTCCCCGAACAGCTTCTTCGACTTTCTCCTCATGCGCCTTTCCTGCTCATTTTTCTTCCTTCTGAAAAGGTGCTTCTCCTCTCCTTTTCTCCCGGTATCGCTCATTACCAGCCCGCGTTGCTCCCGACTGCTGAGTTCTCCTGTAGGCAGCGTCTTTCTCTTGCAGTAGCGCGGCGGCACCATCATCGTACCTGACTGTTTTCGGGAGTTTCAGCCGTCAAAGAATCTCCTTGGCAGCTGTACTCATAGAGTGTGAAATTGCTTCCCCTGTTCGTCAACACCAGGGCCAGGTGGGCTTTCCCCGAGAAGCGCTGGGTGAGTCTGCTGAGTAGGCTTCGGATGTCCGTTGTGATTGCTGCTTCTCAACGTTCACAGCTTTTCGACGTGTATTAGACTGTGCGGCATGTGCCACACTGAGCGTGTGCGTACTTTAGGCGGCAGCAAGGTAGTGATCCGAGTCAATGTTGGCTCCTCGGCGCACACCGTATGTCTAGAACACTGAAGCAGTCCGGCTATCGATCACAAAGTGATCAATCTGGTTTCGTGTTGATTGATCAGGGGACATCAGGTCGCTTTTATATTGGGGGTTAAACCAGAAATTTCTAGAGACTTCGTATAAACGAAGAGATTTTCTAAATATGTAAAGTGACAACAATAAAGTTGAACACTAGATTATGTGGAAGGAAAACCGTACGCATAAAATATACTTTACTGACAGTGGGTTTTTAAATCTTTCAACTTTTGTCATCTAATCTAGTAGCCTGGCATATTAAAGACATTAAAGGCAAGCACGTTTATTTCAAATGAAATCGATTATACGAAAATCTCTAGAAATTTCTCGGAAACATCCGATTAAAATTTTGTTTCATAACATTTGACATTTGACTTAATTGACATATTTTAAAATGCTAAATAGCAGGTTCTAAGAATTTGCAGCCTAATGGGCCCACAGAAAACTAGAAAATTAGTCTTAATGACCAACCATCAATTTAGTTGCGATGTTGCATTATTCTTGAGAAATGTGTCTATCTCGACGAACTTGTTCTGCGGTAACACAATGAGTGTGCTATCATTTGGTAAACTGATCTTAACTTTGTTGGCCAACATTCGAATTCGATTTGGTTGCTTACCCACGCCTGGCTATCAATCCCAATCGTGACGTGTTTACGAACACCACTCAGCCCCAGTGCCAGTCCGTCCACTCACAACGCCAACACAGAAAACCCGGGCAGAGCCATGGCGGTTTCCACTTGACCAGTTATCAGCGTCATAAATCCCCTAAACAATCCACTTGAAATTGAAATGCCCCACAACGAACTCGAACTGTGTCGGTGTCTCGACTAAGTAAAATAAATGAGTTAAAAAGCTCACTAAAAAAAAAGAAACGAAAATAAATGAATCGATAAGGGACTGGAAATACTCGTACTAGGCGCAATAATAAACGAGGGTCTGGCCAGCGAGAGGTGGGGTGCGGCCAGACGAGGCTCTGCTAAATCACACTTAAGCGCAATTGGGGCTTTTGACCGATATAACTAGCCACTCACCCAGCGTCGACAGGTACCACAGATAGTAGCCGTTTTTTTTTTTTTTTAATCTGTAATTAAGTAAATACTTTGCCATTGATTATTTTGGACAGCTGATTTTGAAAAGTGTGTTAGACTTGGTTTGTAGCTATCAGATTTACGAGCGGACTTAATTGTATTTGCTTGTCAAATGTCAAAGCGTTATTTACATTTTTTTGAGGTCGAAGATACGAAATACATAGAAAAAAAGTAAAGTCCCCTCGAGAGATTGCCTGGATGTGGCACTATCTAATCTGAGTTCCAGGGATCAGACTAATCTCACGGCTAACCACAATCAACGGCTAAACCCCGCACAATTTTATAGACACAATATTTCTTCATTGGTTTTAATTAGTCACCAATATATTGTGGGATATAATCGAGATCTTTATCTGGTCACTGGCGACCATGGAGCTGCTGCAACAAAGTCATTTTAGTTGTTGTCGCCGCTGGCGATCGAATGCAATCGCCCCATCAATACCTGCTATCGATACACGACACCCAAATCAGCCTGAGCTCGAGCCTTTATGCTTAATCACTTTGTGCGCCTTTATGTGGCCATTGGGGCCGCCTGGGGTTAATTGCGCAGCTCATTGGGTGGCAAATCAATTAAAAAACAAAGAGAAAAACCTTTGTATGACCATGCGAAAAGAGCTCTGCTTTCCTATTCTGGAATGCTGCCAACGAGCGCCCCACAGCTGAGAGAGTTTCCAATAATAAAATTAAACCACGATTTTAACACCTTCAGCTGGAATTTTCTTTAATTTTTAATGCAAAAGACCTTAAGCCAGGAAAAGAAACAACAAAAAAGGTTTCTTTTTTTGAAGAGAAACGAACTTGAAATGCTCTTGGATTTTATAGAAAAACAAGAAAGCAAAGCTAACTTCGTCTGTGCCGAAGCTTAAATACACTTGAAACTTTTGTGAACAATAACTTAATTTATAAACTGAATGTCTTGTGTACAACGCGGTTCTGACATATGTGCAGTATGCAGCTAAGAGATGACTCTGTGCAAAATTCCAGCTCGATAGCTTCAAAACTGATGAACTAGTTTGCGAAGAAGCAGACAGACGAACGGACAAAGCTCAACCGACTCAGCTCGTCATGCTGATCAAGATTATATATACTTTATGTGGTCGGAGATGATTCCTTCTATGCGATCCAAACAAAATTATCAGGCCTGTTCCGAATTCCGAACGTTTTCAAAAAAGTAAAAAACGAAACGAAAACGAACGTTTTACTATTTGCTGTTCCCAATTCCCGAACGATTTGGTTACGTGATGACTTTTCGAACTCGGTTTCGAAAACAGCTGGCTGGCTGGCCTGCGCATGTGTTTGTGTATATCGTCAGCAGACAGAGCTGTCATCTCCCTAATTTAAATTTATAAAGATCTTATTTACTCTTAAATCCATTTATTTTCGTATAATCCAGTATTTAAATTTTACATTTGAATATGTCATATCAAATAAGGTTAAACATAGCTAAATGAAATGGAAATAGTGCTGTCCGATTAAATGCATTTATATGCAGCAACCCTAGCAGCCGCCGATTGAAGGTCGAAATCGACTAAAAAGTAAAGTGGAGTTCAGAACAGCTCGGTTTGGTCACGGCCGCTCGGTTTTGTTTTTCATGCAATATTTTATTGAAGTTTATAAAAGAATTCTGTAAAATTATACTTAAACTTAAAACAGTTTAAGTAGTGATGTTAAACGATCTTATAAATGTTCAACTAATTTCGAATTTTTAGTTTATCATATTGGGGATTTAGTTTAATGCTTAAATTTGCAATTACTTGTAATTCCGCTGACTCTGCAGCGCACGTTTTGAAAACGACAATTTTTTGTCGATTTGCGGAATTCGGAACAGCAATCAACTCGATTTGCGGCAATTTGACTCGTTTTCGGAATTCGAACAGGCCCGTATAATACACTTTTCAAGTGTATAAAAAGCAACAAACTACATAGTTGCCAAGGCACCAACAAATGTTACCGTGACTTCTTCTTCTTGGTATAAATCGTACGTTAAATTTCAATAATCAATAAATTACCCTTGAAATAGTCAAAAAAATTAAAGCAAATGTACGAAAAAAGTGAAGTTCAAATTTGTAAAGCAGCTGGGAAACTAAAACAAATCAGAAACCCGTTTTGAACTGTATTGGATTTGAACATTGAGTTAGCTCTAGCGACGGATGATTTTATCGCCTATTTGAAGTCATCGTATTCGCAGCGATATGTGAAAACCATAACCGCAAAGATTTCTGTCACAGTACGGCTGTGAATCACCGAATGTCAAAATTCCGGTAGATCCTTCTAGTCTACCTGACATTTGCCTGTTTACTTTGAATTTATCACTTTTGTATATCCGACAACTGACACGCGCAATTGTAGCAGCAAAACATTTTTTGGTTTCTTGACTAGAATTGAACGAGTCAAAAACAAACAAATTGTGGTCATCCAAATCGATCGGTCGAGTTGAAAACAAAGACGTTGTCGGTAATTATTAAGCTCTTTGGATTTGACTGGCATACGCTTCATCATTTGCGTCTTAAAGTTGGATCTGTCATCCTTATGCTTCAAAATTGTCAATATCCTGAAACTCTGCTATGGAACCCGTCTGATTGTGAAAAGCTGAATATGGACGTGGTTGTACAATTGCAGTTCGTTCAAGTGACCCGTGCAACATCATGCCGAAGCTTGTTAGGCGCGAATTCCATCTAAAATAGCAGCCCACCTCCCGCCTCATTTTTTTTCTCATCCCATATCTCTTGGGATCTGCGCTGGATTTTTTATATACAAGTATGTAAAACAACTTTAACGAGAGTCCACTACTTGACTTGGTTCTTTTAAGTCTTACAGAAGAAAAAAAGCCAACAAATAAGTGCACCATCACACGCTTTTGTACCTACCCTTGAATCAAACCCGAAGAAGAAAAAATAGGAAAGTTAACTTCGGCTCGGCCGAAGTTTTGTATACCCTTGCAGCTTCCATTGAAAACAACAAAGTTTTTCTAACTAAGACTACTTTTTGGACCTTACTTTTCTATGGGATCTATACTATATGATGTCTGATTTCGACCAAACTTGGTGAAATCATGGAAGCATAATACACTGTTAATTACGAAATATGGAGGCGATCCATTCAAAACTAAATTTTTTTCACTAGAACTTATTTTTCGACCGATCATTCATACTTGCTGCTATAAGCTATAGTCATCAAATTTTGATAAGACTTCTTAGAAATGTGTTAAAGTATATAAAATAAGAATATGCCAATAAAATGGACGTTTTCATCAAAAACAAAAGTTTTTCTCACTAGAACTAGTTTTTCGACCGATCGAGCTATATGTTATATTCATCCGATTTCGACCACACTTTGTAGAATTGTGTAAAAGTATATAAAATAAGTGTATGCCAATGATAAGGACGTTTTCATTAAAAACAAAAAAGTTTTTCTCACTAGAACTAGTTTTTCGACCGATCGTTTCTATGGCAGCTATATGCTATAGTCATCCGATTTCGACCAAACTTAGTGAAATCATGGGAAAAAATTGTAAACTAAGAAATACGTACTCTGGAGGCGTTTCCATTAAAAACAAAAAAGTTTTTCTCACTAAGACTAGTTTTTCGACCGATCGTTTCTATGGCAGCTATATGCTATAGTCATCCGATCCGGCCGGTTCCGACAAATGTGCAGCGTATATGTACCAGAAGACTTCGTGCAAAATTTTGGTGAGGATAGCTTTAAAACTGTCGGAGGAGATAGCATAGAATCAGACAGACGGACAGACGGACGGACGGACAGGGCTAAATCAACTCAGCTCGTCATGCTGATCAAGAATATATATACTTTATGTGGTCGGAGATGCTTCCTTTAATGCGTTACAAACATCCGCACAATTTTATAATATCCTCTGCAAGGGTATAAAAAGAACCGACTAAGACTTAAAACCAGAACGGCATTCGGAACCGATATTTTGATATTATTAGAAGCGAAAAGACCGAAAAGAATCTAAGCATTGTACCAGGCTCGACTCAATATAATGCCATGATAAACTCAGAAAAAATAAATTCTTGTGTAACTATTTATCCATTTGTGTTCAAGTTAAACTAAATGACACAAAAACTTTATCTAAATAGCACCAATCAACGGTTTCCTGAACTTAAAACGTTTACCAAATAAATAAGACATTTAAGTAAAAATGGTAATCAGTAGACCTCGGACTTTGTATATTTGCATATTTTTGCATGATTAGGATAGGTGAATTCTAAAGACGCCAAAGTTCGCTTCATTGAAAGCTGCGTTGAAAACAATGTGCATTTTTTAAATTTTTTTTGCATATTTGCATGAAATGCATATGCTTAATATATGTAAAATATGCAAAATATATAAAACATCAAAATATATGCAAACAATTTTCTTTGTTGAACAAATCCAATCATAATGTATAAGCTATTCAGAGGGGTGGTATATTGTCAAAAAGGGCGAATGATACTTATTTTTAATTTTATAAAAAAGCTAGAAAACGGATAATAATAGTGCTAGCCTGACAAACCCGACATCAGACATGGGATCTGTGCCTACGTTTTAACAAATCGTTCGGGAGGAAAATGCAGTGCCGGCCGTGAGTATAGTACTAAGCCTGATCACAAGAAACCAAAACCGACAACCATTCAGTGCCATTTCTGGCACAGATCTGCAAAGTATGACTGGCGCTCATGTAAAACACAAAAAAAAAACTTTCTTTACAGATCGCTCACGAACTTATGTTTTATGAAATGATTAAGGTTTAAGTCACAATTAACAGATAATAAGTTCTAAGCCACGAACAAATCAAATTTATAAAACACATCTCTTTCTCTGGAGTATTTGGTACTTCGAATATGGCCAAATAAGCCATTTTCGGCAATTTCATGACTAATTTACAGTTAATCCGTTGAAGATATGGAGTTTCTGCAGCGAAATTCGAGTTCAAGCAGCTGAATGTTGACTACTTATGTTTTATACGAGTTTCCGATAAAAATTTCAAAATTTTAGGATTTTGGGCTTAAAATATATAATGGTTTATGTAAAAGGTTTTTTTGTCAAAATTCTTGTCCCCCATTGTAAGTTATCGGGCGAGCGTTATAATAATGTTGGTATGTTAAAGGGCATTGGCGATGCTGGTACATACATCACATTGCATATTCTAGCATTGCCATTAATGAAATGATAATGGAAATTTTATTTCACGTGCTGCATGACAAACATTATAAAATATTACTGTGTTTTAAAGATTAAAAATTGTTCTAAGAGTACTTACTGAAGCTGGACTTTAGTTAAATGTGGGAAAATTTAGCTTTCAAAAGACTGCTACTTCCAATTCACGAAGATAGACATTTTGTTAGCCTAGCTTCATGTTTCCTTAAATTTGTCCCTGGTTATTCCCAAATAATTACACCATTAAATTCGCCCACTTCAGAGAGGAGGTAGTTTTTACTTTGGAGGAAGTTCGAAAGAAAATTGAAGCCATTCTTATGGATGAACCAGTGTTAATGATCTTTGTCCAACAGTAAATACCTCGGGTACTAAATTTTTCGATTAAATTCGTTTGCATATGTTTGGATATTTTGCAAATTTTTTGCATATTTTGCATAAATTTTGCATATTTTTGGCATATTTTTTGCATATCTTTGCATAAATTCAAATTCAAAATATTTTGCATATTTTCGATATGCATTACAATTTGTTATATTTGAACGATAAAACGTCTGAATTCGAAGTTTAGTATCAATCTGATGAAAATATGGAAATTTGCAAAATCCGAGATCTTGTAGTCAGAAACTTCGACAAATTTTTTTGATTTTTATGAACAATTAAAAGTTCTTCTTGTTGTTTCAGCTGCCCAAGTAAGCGTGGAAAGTTTATTTTCTGGAGAGTAGAAATCAGATGGACCAAATTCAACTTTTCCGTAACGAACGGGTATATCAAAATAAAAATCCATGTATTTGATTTGAATTGGAATTGGATTTGATTTAGATCTCATTTAGTAATTGGCTTAGATATGAAAGGATTTAATAAAGATTTTATTTTTGATTTATTTGCTAGTGTGACCGTTCTTTTTTGAATACATGAAAAAGATGCAGGATTAACGTTTTAAAATAATTGTGTTTTGAATTTCCGAGTATAATTCTTTTCTTTATCGAGTCTTAATTCTGTCTAATATCAACTTAATTCATCATGCTGATCCAGAATAAACTTTTTAGATCAATATTGAAAAAGTTTCAGGCTCGGAAATCTGTATTGTAAACAAAAGTTTCAACACTTTCCACGAACCGCCTGACAAATTTAAAGTATCCAGCCACAAAAACTTTACACCAGACCACATTAAATGGTTTTATTAATGATTATGATTATGCATACATTAAAGTGCCTTTTTTTTTACACATTTTTTTAGGGGCCCCCGAGGCGTTCGCCTGGCCCACAATATGAAACTGGCGCGCGCATAATGATTAGGCAAAAGGTAGTAAAGCCGTCAGACAATACCAACAAAAGTTTTAAAAAATTCAAATCCAAAACGCATTGAAAACACTCTGAGTGGATCCACTCTGTATGCCTGGGCACAGCTCGAAAACTTAATTAAAACAAACGTTTGCCCATCTAATTAGCATAACAAAAGATCCAAAAGTCCAAGTCAGTCACTCACTCAGTCGGTTGAGTCAGCAGCTCTGGACTTGGCTGGACTTTTGATACTTTATAGATTTATTTACGCTTGGCAAGCGTAATTCGATGGTGTTCTGGGGCGGAAATTGCAATTAGTTGTTAGAAAAATGCCATAAATTAGATTGCCCAACAGAAATGCGGCGCAAACTTTGTGCGATTATCGCCTGCTCGCAGTCCCAGCAGTCCCAGCGGTCCCCGCAGTTCGATGGAACAATGAGGCCATAATTTAAGGCATTATGGCCGAAATCAGCAGCAGCTCAGGCTCGGCAATTCAAAAAACGTTTTTGTAATTTTATAAATTATTTATGTACTCGTTTAATTTGCCTCGAACTTGTGCGCGCGGTTCAACGTTTCATTTCTGTTTATTATTATATTAAACTTTTGTTGTTGTCGGCCGGTGATAATGCAACACGCGTAGCTAACAACAAATACTGTTTTTCATTCGCATTCATTAGAGCAACATTGTTGCTCTGTGTGCGTGTAAATTCAATTCATTCTAATTTCTGTTTTCGTTGCCAAACGAAACGAGTTTGATGTGTCCGTCCGTCGCCTTCTAAATAAGTATAATAAGTAGGGTCTCTGTCCGGGCCGCCAGTGAGATGGATAGGGGCTTTTCAAGAACACAAAACAAAAGGCTTTTTTGGTGCGTTGCTGCGAGATAAAAGCAAACAATAAACTTGCCATATAAAGCATTCATAATTTAATTATATAGCCCCACACACACACACAGACTCTGGCTCACCGGGGCAATTCTTTAGAAAATCTCAGCGTTAATTTTGTGTAATAAGTTGGGGATGGCATATTTCAAAAGTATTTTACTCAATTTGAATGCCATAGAAACTGAGCCAAGTAATTGTAGAGTGGGCTGAAACTAGTGGAAACAATGGAGTCCATAGAATAACTAATAGTGCTTGGTTTTGATTGGCTTGAAAATCTTTAGTTCTGGCTTTAACAATGGCAAACAGTTGGGAAGTGTTGATGGCGGCAGCATAGAATGAACTGGGAGGGAGTTGAAATAGAGGTAGAAACTAACCAATGTGATTTTAATTTATATTTTTGTACTCTTGCAAAGTGAACATTAATTTGTGGCCAGAAATCCACAATGCATAGAATTAGCATAGAAAGCGCCACTTTTGTAGCAGAGAAGATAGCGAAAATTCTTTTTTTTTTTTGGGTCTGATTTAAAGCAGTTGTCTGTTCTAAATTTGTAGGTTTGTCCAAAGTAACCTTTCTGAATCAAATTTGTTTCAATGTTAAATGAATTGAATAAAACAGCTGACAGATTGTGCAATATAGAAGATGTAAAATCGACAGTTAGACGTTGAGAAAGCTTAAGAAATCGTGTGGTATGATGCTTTATATGAAGAAATCCTTAAGACCTTAGTTGATTCCATGCCGTCAAGGATAATGGCAGTAATTCAAGCCAGGGGAGGAAAAAAATATGGTTTTTTTACATTCACTTTCTGTTACTTCTACAAAAAATGTGTATATGTGAGATATTAATCGATTTCCAATGAAGAGAATACTAATTTAATAACTCATAAAAATGTGAATATTTCTCCGTTTTTGTCAAAATGGTCTAGAAATGGCACAATATTTGTAACATTATTCACATTAATCGTCCAGATATCCTGGGAAGCCTCTCGATAAGCAGATTTTGGAAAACATCGAGTTTTCCGAGAGAGGGAAAACTTTCTACACCACGCGTCAAGTTAGACTCATCTACAAACAACTGAATTTAACTTGGAACTCTGAACTATTCTCAAGATCGTTTAGAAATTCAATCTATCTCCATGATATGCCGCGCTCGATGTGAAATGCTCAATCTGAACTGTAGGCCGCATGTAAACTCCATCAGCGCTGACTGCACTCTCTGCAACCTACATGTCAACGGAGAATGTTCCGCTTTTAATCAGGGTCTGTCCAATCTTGGGCGAACTACGCAGCTTGTACTTCAGCAAAACCTTCGCTATCTGAAATCGAGGTTTAAAAGCTGGCTGAACGGAGAACACTGGGATGATGCTGTCTTCATTCCCAAAACTGTTTCTTTTTTTCTTCTGTTACTCTATTGTTCCTTCTAAATTCAAATTCTAATGTTTTCTGTTTTAAATTTTAGAAATTATAAAATGTGTTCGATATGTTAAGTTATGGCTGATGGTTATAAACCAAGCCACGTTATACCAAAATAAACAACTACTTACTACTAAAAAATCTTATAACTTAAGAAAAAATAGGGGAAAGTTAACTTCGGCTCTGCCGAAGTTTTGTATACCTTTTGCAGATTGTTTATTTTAGTAAGACTAATTTTCGTTCCTTACTTTTTATGGCTATACTATTTTAATTCCGATTTCGTCCAAATTGGTGGAATCATGGAAAAGCATAGAAATCTAAGTAATACGAAGTTTGGAGGCGTTTAAATTGAAAGCAAAAAAGTTTTTTTTACAAAAACCAGTTTTTTGACTGATCGTTCCTATGACTGCTATTTGCTATAGTCATCCGATCCGGCCGGTTCCGACAAATGTGCATCGTATTTGTACCAAAAGACTTCGAGCAAAGTTTGGTGAGCTTTAAAACTGACGGAGGAGACATCAAGAAACAGACGAACAGACGGACAGGGCTAAATTAACTCAGCTCGTCATGCGGATCGAACCCACGACCTCTTTCACAGCGGTCGCGCACACTACCCGCTGATCCACACGGCCACTATTTTAAATACTTTTACACAATTCTACAAAGTTTTGTCAAAATCGGATGACTTATACATATCTGCATACGGTATAATAACTATTCTGTTTTAATTGGGCCACTTCAGTTAACAGTTACTTGATTTGGGAATGAGTCGTACTTGGTACTTATTGAAGTTCTTGGATCAAGAAAAAAGGGATCAAAACTTCATATAATGATCAAGAATTTCGCTATTGAATCAAGAATTTTTGTTCTTATCAAACTTCTGGCATCAAACAATCTTGATCCAAGTATGAAATGCTCTATTTTTTCTTTTAGTATATAGCCAATTGTTAGAACCAGTTGTGAATTTAGGAATTTTTCTTTTTTCTCTGAGTGAAGATATGATTAGGTTTTGATATGGCTGTGGATTGAGGTTGTGGATAGGTAATTTAAGTATTTTTATGCGGTTGTTATGTGAATCAAATCAGAAACCAAAAAATGTTGGGAATTTGTTAATCTCTTTACTAAAATCGTTACTTATGTTTCAAATTTTTATTAGAAATAATTTGTGCTCTCTTGCTTAAACCGTTTAGCCTGAGCGTTGACAAATCAGTCAGTCAGTCGAACCAATAGATTTCTATTGATAGCTTAAACTGTGAATTACGATACATAGAAAGGTGAATGCATTATTCACTCATTAGTCAAGTTGCTCCTTCAAAATGCTATTAATCTTTATTAGATTTCGATAAGTAGTACATCTTTCATTTTGCCTGTCACATTATAACTTGATTTTCCACTCCAAAAAAAAAAAAACAAAAAGAAAGAAAGAAAAAAAATGTTAATCAATTCAAGTCCGCCTGAGTGTCAGCAATTACAACACGTTGCAATCTGCCTGATGGGGTTGCAGTCTGAACCGATTTCGATCGGATCAGCTTCATCTTGTCACGATTGCATTCTGCGCTTCGCTCGAATGCTAAACTCACACCTTCCCAATCCAAGTCGACGCCAAGTGGCGTTTGTTCGTGGCTTTTTAATGGAACGTGTTTTTCTTGTAATCGTTAATCTGGCATTTGCACTTAATTAAAAACATTTTAGCTATTATTAACAGAAGTTGTTTTTATTATTCGTCATGCATTTGCCTGTGGATTTTGGCTATGGATATGGCTTTGGCTTTGCGTGATTTGCTTCCACATACCGCAAATGGAATCGTGTTTGCGATATCGTCTCGTCTCGTCTCCGGCCATGTTTTCCAGTTTACGTGTGGCGAATTGGTCGGTTGTTTCGCTGTTATTTCGAGAACTCGTTAATATCAATTTGCTTGAAATTGTTAATTGATTTTGCAATGAACAAATATTACGCCATGCCATTGATGATTTTGTTGTTGTTGCTGCTGCTGCTTTGAAGGAATTTTTATTATCGTCGAGTCGATTGTGCGGGCCTTTCAGGCCACACATAATTTTGTGAATTTTATGATTTTATTATTTACAACGTCTCGTCCCGCTTGTTGTCAATTTGGCATAAAAATATTTTAATGCCAGTTTGTGACTTTCACGAAATCAACAAAAATCGCACGTATTCTGGCTGCTGTCGTCGTGTCTGGACTGTTGACGTTCACAATTTGCGTTCGCTTCGAATTGGCCAGTACGGGGGCATTTGGAACGCTTAAGTGCGATAATAAAATCGCGTGACGTATGGGCCAGACAGCATCAGTGCACGGTGCCACTTATCAGTGTCACGTTCATATGCTAAAGCCAAGCCCAAGTCTATCTAATAAGTTAAGACAACTTTTGCGCTGATGAAATGCAACTAATTTAGGAATATTTACTTTTAATGAAACATCTCGAAAGCGTGAAATAAGCAAAGCGATTAGCTGCGGTCGGCGAACAAAGCACGTTAGTGAGTGGGTTTTGGGTCGACGTGACCGAGATAGAATACCAAGAATTCCATGAAAGTGATGATATGGAGGAAACCTTGTGTTTTGATGGCTGATATGGAATAACACGAGTGCATGTTTTCAAGGCGGTTGCTCTAAGTCACGAATAGAAACATGATTTTTTTGATGTTCTGAAATTGCCAGGAAAGAGGAGGTGCTACTGTTGGTCACTAAGAATACGTACCCTAAGAGCATTGAGACTAATTGAATAACATGTTCACAATGAAAACGAAGTTCAGCTGCTTTTTTTTTTGAATTGAGATTATCTAACCGATTCTATCAAGTTGTACACTTGTTTAAAGTACTTTTACAATCATTGTCATTTATATGCTCCATATATTCTTCGTGAATAACTTCCATCTTTACTTTGCGGTGCTTATCTATCAATCAATACGCAGTTGTCTAAGTCAGCTTGCAAGAAGATGCTCAGAAAGTTGAAAAGATTGAGTAACACATTGAGTAAGAAGTTTTATCGATTAATAAGTTTCACTACCACCAAGTTAAATCTCACTTCCGCCTAATAATGTTTTAAAATAAAGTAAAAAGAAAAAAAAAACACTAAGCTAACAGTCACGGCAAAACCAACACTTTTTTAATGACCAACAAATAATAACATGTTTCTATTATTAAAGTCTATTCTTCCTTAGTCTAGTATTTTGCAAGAATATGAAATGACTTAATCTTAAATGAAAAAAATAGAAAAAGTTAGCTTCGGCTCGGCCAAGGTTTTGTATACCCTTGCAGTTGGTTTTTCTAAATAAGACTATTTTTCGGACCTTACTTATCTATGGGATCTGTACTATATAGATGTTCGATTTCGACAAAACTAAGTGCAATCATGAAAAAGAATAACAAACAGTTAACTACGAAGCTTGGTGGCGAGCCCAATTAAATCAAAAAAGTTTTTCTTACTAGAACTACTTTTTCGAGCGATCATTCATACTGCTGCTGTATGCTATAGTCATCCGATTTTGACAAAACTTTGTAGAATTGTGTAAAATGATATATAAAAAAATATATGCCAAAGTAAGGGACGTTTCCATTAAGAACAAAAAAGTTTTCTCACAAGAACTAGTTTTTCCACTAAGACTAGTTTTTCGACCGATCGTTCCTATGACAACTGTATGCTATAGTCATCCGATCCGGCCGGTTCCGACAAATGTGCAGCGTAGATGTACCAAAAGACTTCGTGCAAAGTTTGGTGAAGATAGCTTTCACACTTACGGAGGAGATAGCTTAGAAACAGACGGACGGACAGACTGACAGTGCTACATCAACTCATCTCGTCACGCTGATCAAGAATATATATACTCTATGTGGTCGGAGATGCTACCTTTTAAGCGTTACAAACATCCGGACAATTTTATAATACCATCAGCAAGGTAAAAAATTAGCTAAACGGTTTGGTTAAAATTTTAGCTGGCCTCCTAACGCGTAATTCTCAGACAATAAAGCTAAATGCTTTAGCTCCAACAGCTAAAAACGCGTAGCGCCGCTGCACCTTGACTGGCTAAAAGCTGATGGCTTTAGCTATAAGCCCAAGCTAGGTAGAAGCAAAAAAAATGGTTCCAATTATTTGGCAGGTTACCCTTGCTAAATGAATTTAACAATAGCTGAAGCCTGCAGCAAAAAAAACAAAAGTAAGCAAAACTATGGGTTTTGCCCATGACTTCTGCCCTCCAAATATCATGAAATACTCCTGCATTGACACTTTTATTACCTAAATCAATGAGTGTGCTATCAAATTACTCTTGGTAAACAGACACAGTGCAGTAAGACCATTTGACATTTGATGGTATTTCGGCGTTGAGCTATCCCACTGTACCCTAGCTGGGACTCCAGCGTAAAAGTTGTGTTTTCAGCTGGGTCTAGATTTAGTTGTCGAGTACATAGCTACATAGTAAGAAAATGATCCCGAGCATTCTGGGCAGTAGTGTGGCGATGGAACAGGTATAGAATCTCTACGAGCTACAGCAGTTCTTCCAGAGCCAAGAGCTGGCCTACCCTGAGAGCTAGTGATCAGCGAGGATACTTGAGGTTGTGTATTAAGCCAAGGGTTCCTGTTGGGAGCGGTGTAACTAGATTTTTGTTTTTGCAAGGGACGATGTGCAGCAGAACTAGTCGCTTTACAGCTTGTTAGCCTCAACTTAAGCTGGACAACCTCGAAAGTCAGTTGTGATTCGATGCGTAGTTTATACAAATCTATAGTTCCGGAGACACCGCTGGAAACACTTCCACGTTTCGGGTTTCATGGTCACCTCCGCATTTTGCACACTATAGTTCTAAAGCGGTAAGCTTTGTGTTAGCAAAACTCCTGACAGCGAAAGCAGCGCACATAGTAGATCAGGGGGTTTGGAGGCTCCAAACTAAATACTTGATGACAAAGGTTCCTCAGCATCAGCATTGGTTGGGCTCGATTCGCGTTCAGTATAAAATATA
>JAEIFV010001819.1:0-16527 GCA_018904265.1 Lordiphosa collinella | reverse complement strand
CTAATGCTGTTCACTTTGTCACGATGAGTGTCCATTAGGGCTTCTGAATATGAAATTTTTAGGACATCGTCTCACCCCTATCTGATGCGCTTTGGTGTATAATAGACGTATAAAAAGATGGTATATTCAAATTTTCCAGTCGTTTTGTAGCGCTTAAAAGGAAGCATCTCCGACCACATGTAAAATGTAATGTAAATGGCTTTGACACAGTCCCAAGGGCCAAAAGCCGAGCTTTTCTCAATCTCTTGGCTTGTGCGCTTCCTAATTTTTGCACAAGAAAAGAACCTACAGCTTAACGCCGAATCCACTACGCTCGAACTTTCCTTGAGCGAAAGTTTTGGCTGCATCTTATTACTTAATATAAAAATGCAGATAGCACACCTTTTCGTTGGCAGGGAGCACACCCACTATCAAGAAAAATGATAGCTGCACCTTTTTGAATTTCAGAAAATGACAACAATTGAAATGTACTAAAGTCTTCTTTGTAAGATTTGTATTTGATTCACGAGTCGTATCAGTGATTTATTGTAAACTTTGAAGCTCATGTCATTGCCCATTTAAACTTAAATGAAATTTTTGGTTTCATATTATTAATTCTACAAAATTTAGCTTTGGGAAAAGCTGAGACCTACTTTTCCATTTTTTTCATTTTAAGGTCCGCTCCATGTGCGTGTCCATGCGTCTTGCTCAATAGGAAACAGTACGGCACTTACAGTCAGTTTGTCGGAACGTGGTCTCAAAAGGATGACTTCTGGCACACTTCTTTCAACTAGGAAGAATGCTTGTCAACTTTGCAGTATGATGGAAAGCATATAGTCATAATTACAAAACTTGATGCACGTTCCTAGTGACGGTAGGTTAGAAGCGAAGAAGTCTGCACAACATGCAAACGTTCCTTCTTATGGCACGCATGCAGCACCCGTGCTAAAAGGTTGAGGTTCGGGCCATAGCCACGTTAATTTTGCGTCCATTGAGCCCTACTTTATCAAAATCAGTTCAGTAGAATCTCCGACCACATAAAAGTATATATATTCTTGATCAGCACGACGAGCTGAGTTGATTTAGCCTTGTCCGTCTGTCCGTCTGTCCGTCTGTCCTCTCTTTCATGCTATCTCCTCCGTCAGTTTTAAAGCTATCCTCACCAAACTTTGCACAAAGTCTTTTGGTACAAATACTGCACATTTGTCGGAACCGGCCGGATCGGATGACTATAGCATATAGCTGCCATAGGAACGATCGGTTGAAAAACAAGTCTTAAAGAGAAAAACTTTTGTTTTTAATGGAAACGCCTCCAAAGTACGTATTTCTTAGTTTACTATCCTTTCCCATGATTTCACTAAGTTTGGTCGAAATCGGATGACTATAGCATATAGCTGCCATAGGAACGATCGGTCGAAAAACTAGTTCTAGTGAGAAAAACTTTTTTGTTTTTAGTGGAAAGGTCCTTATCATTGGCATACACTTAATCTATATACTTTTACAATTCTATTAAAGATTGGTCGAAATCGGATGACTATAGCATATAGCTCCCATAGGAACGATCGGTCGAAAAACTAGTTCTAGTGAGAAAAACTTTTTTGTTTTTAATGAAAACGTCCTTATCATTGGCATACACTTATTTTATATACTTTTACACAATTCTACAAAGATTGGTCGAAATCGGATGACTATAGCATATAGCTCCCATAGGAACGATCGGTCGAAAAACTAGTTCTAGTGAGAAAAACTTTTTTGTTTTTAATGAAAACGTCCTTATCATTGGCATACACTTAATCTATATACTTTTACACAATTCTACAAAGATTGGTCGAAATCGGATGACTATAGCATATAGCTCCCATAGGAACGATCGGTCGAAAAACTAGTTCTAGTGAGAAAAACTTTTTTTTTTTAATGAAAACGTCCTTATCATTGGCATACACTTATTTTATTTACTTTGGACACATTTCTACAAAGATTGGTCAAAATCGGATGACTATAGCATATAGCTGCAGTATGAATGATCGGTCGAAAAAGAAGTTCAAGTTAGAAAAACTTTTTGTCTTAAATGACATCGCCTCCAAATTTCGCAATTAACAGTGTATTATGCCTTTCCATGATTTCACCAAGTTTAATAGAAATCAGACATCTTTATAGTATCTTTATAGATCCCATAGAAAAGTAATGTCCCAAAAATAGTTTTAGAAAAACTTTTTTGTTATCAATGGAAGCTGCAAGGGTATACAAAACTTCGGCCGAGCCGAAGTTAACTTTCCCCATTTTTTTTTTGCTTGCATTAAATTATTTTTTTTTTTTTCGTTTCAAAGTTAAATTTTACTGTTGTCACTTACTTGGTAGCTTGCTTGTAGGGGGAAGAGGTTTTTTGGGAAAACGCTTTTAAAGTTTGCAGTTGCTTGGAAATTTGGGCACCTTAGGGACAATTAGAATATATCTATCTCACAACCAAACCCTCACAACCTACCAACACAGAAACAGGAGCCCCCCAACACCGACCACAACGGGGAAGATCATCTTTTGCCACTTCAAATGGGGGGGCTTTGGGTGGAAACAACTAAATGCGTGTGTGCTTCACTATACCCCCTCTTATATTAACTTACACCTGCTGGGTACCTACGGTCTCAACATTAGATAAGATAAATTTAAGGAATAAAGTATTTAGGGAAAAGCTCAATTTTCTGGCTATCAAAAACTTTTATTTTCGGAAAAAAGTCTGAAAATTCTTGAATTAAGAACGAAATTTCGCGTATTCCTTTAGAGGGAATTTGGTTAATTCGGTGCAATTTAATTTTTTCGCTTGATCCTTTTCGAGAGTTTCTGTTTTCGAGAACATTTCTCGATGCGAGTTTGTCTTACATTAATTTGTGATTACCAAGGCTTTACCTGTCGTCTCCATGGGACAACACATTGTAGGCACGATTAAGAATTGAGTGGAGGAGAAGGCGCAACAAGCAAATGACAATCGAAAGGATAACAAGAAGGACACACACACACTCGCTTGTACACACAGTGCGAAGGACAAACGCCAAGTTATCGTTCGCTTGTTGATAAAAGAAATTAAACAGAGAAAAAGTTAAGCCCGCAGCAAGACAATTGGCAGGAAGGGAGGGAGAATCTGAGGCATTTGTCTGACTGTCTCGTTGACATGACGTTGCGCGAATTGTACAAGGATTGGGTTTTTGTTTGTGCCTCTTGCTGTCTGCCTACAAGTGAGCAACACGCGCCGATGATTATGTTGCCGCTGACAAGAACAACAACAGCAGCAGCAACAGCGAACTCCGAAAAAGGACAAACAGTTTGACTTTTCGGACTTAACTTGGCGGCAAGCTTTTCATTGACTAAAAAGTGACGCATGCGCCAAGGCAAAATCTTGTCTTAATGTTCAAAATGAATTCAGAGTTTCAGTTCGTGTTTGCCACTCGGGCTGGTTGGACGTGTTGCAGCAGCATTCGTACGTTGCGTATACGTAATAATTCCCTCGCATGCTAAGAGTCTTTTTGGCGTTTATTGGATTTGACGCAGGCAACACAAAAAGCCGGTTAAAGTGTTTCACAGTGTGCGTGCGTGTGAGTGTGTGGGTGCGGAAATTCTTACAGCAAACGAAATCTCTTTGAAAAGAAGTAACAAATTCTAAGAAAATTAACTTGGCCCATTCGTTATATTGTTTCATTTTTTGTTCGTTTTTGTTTTTGCTCCGTGTAAGCGCAAATGTAGGTTAATTGACGTGTGTCGGGGCAGGAAAAACAATATATATAAACATACTTAGAGACTCAAGTGACCCGGCCGGTATGCGGCAACTAATGAATGTGCAACAATAAACAGCCACACGCGATAAATTACCCCCAGCAGCAATAACAACAATGTTGATCTAAGAGATACCAACAAGAGAGAGCAGCGAACTAACAAGGTAAAATAAAATGGCTATTCATTTCATGCAATTATTTGGTTTTGTTCAACACAAAATCCAATTACATGCAAATATTTGATAAACTTTTAATCACTTAATAATAGGAATTTGCATTGTCATAAATAAAAGCAATTAAGCCATCTTTTTTTAATCGAATTTCGGTGGTAAAATCAAATTAGAAAATTTATATTTTCAATTATGTTGAAAGTGCACTTGTCAGAGATGCGAATCAATTAAAGTTATTTAGAGCAAATGCTGGAAATATGGCAGAAGGCCAGTCGGAGGATTTAGCCTTGACTGCATCACAAGTGTTAAGTGCTCTCCATTAGGCACAACTCAAGTGCTGACAGCCAGAGCATAAAAATAAGTTAGTTTTATTGCCACAAATGAAGCCAATTTAATTGGCAAAACTTTTGTACTGCAAATTAATTCAGGCTTGACCTCTGTTCGAAGGGTTAAATGCAGCTACAATTTGAAATTTTTATTCAACTTCGGCCTTCTGTTGGTTCCTTAAATAACCAAAAAAAGTGTTGACTTCAAACAAGTTAAAGGCCCTGGTAGCCTTGATAGACAGCAACTGACAGGAATTTACACCCAAAAACCTTTCAGCTTTAAGTTAACATTATATTTGAAACTTACGAAAAATTTTCTGAATTATAAAGAAGTAACCTTAAGGATACATTAGTTTTAGAACTCTTTTTTAAAATATTGAAAGAAAAGAAAATTTTTTGTGGCTTTTTCATTAATTATTCAATACTAAGCACACAATTTTAAATATGTTAAGAGATGTATTTAAGACGCATTGAAGCTTTAGCTGTGGTACGTCATACAAATAATTATGTGTGTCTCATTTGTATTTGTATTTGTATACCCTTGCAAATGGTATATTAAAATTGCCCAGATGTTTGTAACGCATAGAAGAAAGCACCTCCGATCACATAAAGTATATATATTCTTAATCAGCATGACGCTCTGAGTTGATTTAGTCATGTCCATCTGTCCGTCAGTCTGTTTCTATGCAATCTCCTCCGCCAGTTTTAAAGATATCGAGTAAACTTTGCACGAAATTTTTTAGTACAAATACGCTGCTCATTTGTTGGAACCGGCCAGATCGGATGACTATAGAATATAGCTGTCATAGGAACGATCGATCCAAAAACTAGATTTTGTGAAAAAAAACTTTTCCGTTTCTTATTTCCAAGTTTGCTGTGCTTTCCCATGATTTCACTAAGTTTGGTTGAAATCGGACATCTGTACAGTAGAAAAGGAAGTTCTCAAATGTATTCTTAGTGAGAAAAACTTTTTTTGGCTTTTATGAAAACGTGCTCTAAATTGGCATATATTTATTTTATTTACTTTGAAAGAATTCAACAAGTTTTGTCAAAAACTGCAGTACGAACGATCGGTCGAAAACAAATTCTAGTGAAAAAACTTTTTTGTTTTGAATGGTAGCGTCTTCAAACTAGCCAGATATAAATATAGTCTGCTTCAGCATAATATTGCCGACTTTGATGAAAATCTAATGAAAATATCGAATTGCTGTCATAAAAGAAACTGGTATAGAGATTTAGATGCCAGGGTGCACTAGATGTATTTATTGTTTAACTTATCCAGTTTAATTCAAATTGTTGTTTGTTGGTCGAGGCCAGCTCCGAGCGCTGACCGCTGCCACAAGTCTCACACACACTCTCTTCTGAACTCGGTAATCGATAGTCGATGGTTCGTATCTAGAGGTGGCAGAGTCCCCCTTTAGTGACCGTGTGGGAGCGAATAGATAAGTTTGGGAGAAGCGGCAGAATCCATAGTACTGTGCATGGGCTCCAAGTACAGATTTCCGTAGTTGCGTCGATGGCCGGTGGTTGCTTCGATAGGGCGTCGATAAGCAAGTTTGTTTGAGACGGGCTGTTGTTGCCTCTTGTTGAGGTTGATAATTGAGATCGCCTATAGTAAAGGACTTCGTGTTGCCTTGGTTGAGGACTTTGTTGCCTCGAGTTAAGGTATTTGCTGCCTCGCGTCGAAGGCTTTGTTGTTCAGGTTCACAGACGTGTGCGTAGTAAACACGACTGAGCTAGAATCAGTGTGCCTCGGATGAGGACTTTGTCGATCAGGTTCACAGACGTGCGCGTAGTAGACACGACTGAGCCACAATCGGTTGTGATTCGGTTGATGAGCGGATGCGAGAGTTTGTAGCTAGACGTCGCACGTTGGCGCAGGCACGTTTGTTCGAGAGCTTGTAGTTGGCACAGGCTGGCAGTAAATGCCAACAAAGAGCGTTAAGGGGGATTCTCCATGTGCAAAAATTTTGTCTCGATTTTTTTTTATGCATTTGTGTATAGCCTGAATATTTAAGAATATCGCCCTAAAATAATTTTTTTTAATTCGAAAAGCTTTAGAAGATATACATAGCTCTTTATATGACCCAATGTTACCAAATTTGCCTAGCAACTGCAAACTTTAAGCGCCTTCATCTCGAAACCACGTTTCTCGAACTGGCGGCCATGATATCTCCGTTTACAATGAGCCGATTTTGATGAAACTAAATGAAATCGACGCAGAGTTATCACCATTGTGGTCTGAACTTCAATCGTAATTTTAAAAAAAAATTTTAAAATATTTTTTTTACTAGTCAAAGTGAAAGTTATCAGGCTTAAGGTCGAGGATTGATTACAATTCAATAATCAACAGAAAATTCAACAGAGAATACAGATGAACATGAACAGAAGCTGTGGCTATGTAGACGACCGCTGCCACCATCGCTAATCCTTGATCAGTACACTTGAGCTACCCTAAAAAAATCGGAGCTTAATGACAAGTAGAAATTTTGTGCACTTGGAATTCTGAAGTCTTTATTCGATGTCTGGGTTTCTTAAATTGGATTTGTCATAGTACAACTGTCATAGGAACGATCGGTCGTAAAACTAGTTTTATTGGGAAAAGATTTTTTTTGTTTCTGCCTCCAGTCCTCGTATTTTTTAGTTAGTAGTTTCTGGTATCAAATTTTGCGATTGACATTAAATGCCGTCAGCCAGTTACATAAATTGATTAATACATTTTTTTTAAATTTATTATAAGACTATGGTAATTTTTCTTTCTTAATCTTAAAAATCTTCCAGAATTACTTGATGCCTGTATTGAAGCGCTTGCATGAGGTTGTTTGCTAACAGATTCAAATTTTCACCATTCTGAAATACCACGAATTTTTCCGCCTTTCTCATATGGCAAAAATGAATTTCCTGCATTTTTATCTAAAGCGGGAAAAGGCCAGTTTCTAAAAAAATAGGGGAAAGTTAACTTCGGCTCAGCCGAAGTTTTGTATACCCTTGCAGCTTCCATTGAAAACAAAAAAGTTTTTCTAAGACTCTTCTATGGCGAAATTTGGAGGCGATCCCATTTAAAACAAAAAGTTTTTCTCACTAGAACTTCTTTTTCGACCGATCATTCATACTGCAGCTATATGCTATAGTCATCCGATTTTGATAAAACTTTGTAGAAATGTGTCCAAAGTATATGCAATAAGTGTCTGCCAATGATAAGGACGATTTCATTAAAAACAAAAAAGTTTTTCTCACTAGAACTAGTTTTTCGAGCGATCGTTCCTAGGGGAGCTATATGCTATAGTCATCCGATTTCGACCAAACTTTGTAGAGTTGTGTGAAAGTATATTAAATAAGTGTATGCCAATGATAAAGACGTTTTCATAAAAAACAAAAAAGTTTTTCTCACTAAAACTAGTTCTACGACCGATCGTTTCTATGACAGCTGTATGCTATAGTCATCTGATCCGGACGGTTCCGACAAATGTGAAGCGTATTTATACTAAAAGACTTCGTGCAAAGTTTGGTGAGGATAGCTTTAAGACTAACGGAGGAGATAGCATAGAAACAGACGGACTGACGGACAGACAGACGGACAGGGCTAAATCAACTCAATTTCACAGAATATGTGAAATAAATTTCTGCGACTTTGCTTCTAGATGCTCATATCATAAAACATATCAATAAAAACGATAATCTAGAAGTTATTTGCACATATTTATTTACGATTTTTGCAACGGTACAACAAATGGAATGAGAATGCAAAAATGTTGGTTCAATAAGAACAAAAACATCCCGCCAAATCTTTGTAAAACATAATAAAACTATTAATGGTTATATAAATATTTTTGTAGCTTTAATTCCAAAACCTTCATGAACCACAGAACATATTTTTCACTTAAATAGAAACAGTTTTGAACAGTTCTGAAATCTGATTGCTTTCAAACAGCTGGATTACTTAAATTAACTATTATACCGAGCTTAATGATTATTAAACTACATACATAGCTCCTTACTCGAATATAATTCGTATGCAGATGTACATGATTGCTTTGATTATGATTCCCATGTAGACTTTAAGCTATGTTCTTCGTCTTACGATTTTGTTTTTCTGAGAATAATTCTTTCCCTCGACTATCACTCTAGCTCAAGCTGTACTTTAAATTTCCTAAATTTAAGTTGCTTTGACGTACTGTCTCTCCCCAAACAAGAATTTCATTTCCTTTACTTTTTGTCAATTTAAAAACAAGAACAACCAGAAATACATATGCAAAACTTCAAACAAAATGTCGCAGAACCAAATGAAATAAAGTGAACAACATGCAAGTGGCTACTACTCATGCCATGGGTTGTCGTTAAGGTCTGTGCCTTAAAGGCAACTCGGGTGCACACACATTTATTAATTTTTTTCACCCAGTTGGGTTGGCTTCCCTCGCCCTGCCCCTTCCTCCCGCTGCTCTATGTGTTTGTGTGTGTCTCAAATTTAAAAGCATTCTCGGGCGATGTCCTGGCAGTTGTGTGGCTCGGTTGTGTATTTTGTTTTATTATTTTGCGGAAGCTGCGCTCCAACATTTATAAAAAGGTTTTTCTTGCTTGCCCGTCTACGTGAGGCAACACACAAACACACACACAAAGCGGCACATTGCTCTGCATTACCGTTATTTTATGACGGAAGTACATTTAAGCTGATTTTTCGTTTTCCCCCAAAAAAAAGGGCTGCTCCACCGAAATTTAAATATTTTTCTTTGCTTGATATTTTGTTGTGGCGCTAAAGTTTATGACCAGCCACAAAGTTCTCTGCAACTGTCGTAAAACAAACACACTGAGTTCCCCTCACCGACTATTTCAAGTCAGTCGGACTGTCATCAGAGTTCATATTTCATAATGTTTCCTACTCATATTAATTGAAATTTAATACAATTACCAAATAGCTGGCGAAAGTTTTGTGTGGGTGTGAAAGGCTAAGTGAAAGTCATGAGCCTCACATAAATTGCGCACACACGCACACGCACTTAGAGTGGAGAAGGCAAAAGACAGTAAATAAATTTACTTGCTTTGAGAGTATTTTCTTTTTATACGTGGAAATGTCTAAGAGATGTGAGTGGACTTATTTTTGGTGTAATGATAAGATCTACGCTTTAAATTTGTACAGGATAAGCAGACAGCAGGACATTTATTAAGTTAGCCACTCAGAATCAAAGCAGCAGAAAAATCTACAAGAAAACGAAATGTGTCGCCTGATTGTCACACCGGCAAATGTCAAGCTCAAGCACAGTCGCCTGTGGAAGGGGGAACGGATACGGAGACTATGTCGCCGCTGCTTTCTACCTGCAAACACATTGTGCAGACATTTATGGCATGAGATGCAAACTGTAAAATGCCTGGAGTGGCTTGCCTTGGTATGGCATTCTAATGCCATTCTGGTGACATTTCCGTGGCACTCTGTGAGAAGCGCATTAGCTTTGGCCCCGTTTTCTATAGCATACTTTGTTGCGTCTTCCGATGCTCCGCCACATTTCAATGGATAAAAGCGAATGCATGTATTTTTATGCTCGTTGTACAACAGAGTTATTTATTCATTCAAATCAAATTAAAGATTTATTGAAAAAGCCTTTTTTCACCATCTTTCCTTCTCTTTGCCATAAGTTCAATGTTTAATACAGTTTTATTTTAGCATATTTTTCGTCAATGTCATTATATCACCTGCCTTGTCAGCTGTTTTTTTTATATTCCTCGAGATTCTGCAAAAAGTGTGAACAATTTTATTGTGCGGATAATGTTTCATGCTAACATGTGTTGCCCGCAAGTATAAAAATACTTTTGCATAATTTAAACAAAGCGTTCACATCACTCATACGCCATGGTGTACGAGGTAACCATATAAAAGCCGCTCTTCGGGTTTCATTTTTTCTCTTATTTGCTGTTTAATTTTTATTGTTTCTTTGTTTGTTCAGATTTTTGCGCTTGTTTAGCTTGGGTTAATTCATTTATTTATATAAAAGAGTTCTGCCTGGCTAATTGACTCACTGGTGACTGCCACACAGCCCAAGCCATAATGGATAGAAAGCTGAATTTTGTACAGTAGTAATATTTTATGCTGAAAGTGAATACCAAAACTTCTCAGAAGACTGTTGATCTCACAACTTACTTACCTCGTCTCGGAAATTGAAGCACAAATTTAAATTTCGCACAGAAAACCCATTCGACTTGAAATCACAGTTATTTAGGGAAGCGACTAGCGAATGGCATCAACAACACGAGTATTGACTATAATCAGACTCTTCTTAACTTGCGTACTTGCAACTTAGATATACCATGTCAAATGTAAATAACCAACTTCAGTGTATAAACACAAATATTGAATGTCAATACAATAAGAATGCACCCCTCAGATATAAGCTTTAAAACTCAAAACTAAATTCGTGGTTCAATGCCGATATAATAAGGACTATTAAAAAACGTGACGAAGCTTATAATAAATGGAAACGGTTTGGGATTGAACGTCCATTTAGTGAATACCAGACTCTGCGGAAAGCCGTAACTTTTAAATGCAACTATGCAAAATGATGCTTCTATGTCCGAAATCGTCCAACCAATTTTGGAAAGAAGCTAAGTGGTTAGGAATAGGAAAACCAAAACCGGCTATGTCTAAGGATATTGATCCAAATCATACAATCACAAACTGAAGTACCTGATATTATAGTAAATACGTACTTGACTTCTGAAGCATATAGTAATTTAGCTCCTTGTTTTATTTCCACCTTTCATCAAAACAATAATGAGCACCGTCCAATCTCCATATTACCGTTTCTGTCCAAAGCATTTGAGCAAGTCACATGCCATCAAACATCTAAGTTCATGCAGGATAATAACTCTCCGCTCATTGACAGATCATCAGGACTTAGAAAAAGTCGAACTAGCACTAATACTGTTATAACAATCTCCGAAGACTAAAGCAAAGCGTTTGATTTAGTTAATCACGATATCCTCCGTACAAAACTTAGTATACATTTTCCAGTACAGTAGTCAAATTGATCAGCTCGTATCTACATGACTGCAAGCAGTAGTTACTGTTTATAATAGATCATCATTTCTGACACTTAATCGAGGAGTCCCACATAGGCATAGTTCTTGGACCATTACTTTTTTCGATATATGTAGTCGATCTTCCAAGTGTTATGACTAAATGTGAAGTTCAAATGTATGCAGATGATGTCCAGATGTATGGTAGTCGCCCTTTAATCAAAATATTTGAATGTATTGATGTTTGTAATAGCGAACTTAAGATGGTGAGGAGCTGGGCAATGAAAAACAGTCTAAAAATCAACCCAACAAAGTCTAAGTGTATTGTTATATACAAAAAGAGATTTGATTCAGGTTGCTTGCCAAAATTAATGATTGACGGTTCATCTAAAGACTACCTTGAGCAAGCAGTCAATATGAGTTTTACATTTAACAATTAACTCTCAAAACGCAATACCAACCACCTCACTCATTTTGTTGTAATTAATAAAACATTTTTTAAAATTGTTTTTTTTACTTACCCTTACTGTGACTCGGACTCGGGAACTCGAAATCCTGCACTCACTGACACCACCGCTCAGCCAACGGCACCACACCTCGGGTGTTTTCCGTTGCGTTTGAGTCGTAACATAAATTGACGGTGAAAGTGCCAGCCAATGCTGAGGGCAAGAGAGAGAATTGTTCTCATTGGTTGCTCTTTCTCTCCGTTTTTTGGCTCCCTGCACTTCCCACGCCTTCAAGCTCGAAGTCGATAACGATTGTGTTCTCGGATTCCAGAAGGTTTTTTTTAAAACAAGTAAGAAGTCGGTCAAGCTGTGAAGTGCTGCCCATCACCGTGGCGACCGGTGCTGCCCATAATTGTTTGTTTTTCTAATAACTCGACTATCGTTCATCCGATTTTTACCATTCCTTTGGTGGATCGATAAATAATCCTGATTACAGTCAAAGTGAATGTTAGCAGGCTCAAGGTCGAGGTTTGATTATAGTTCAATAATCAACCAGAAAATTCAACAGAGAATACATTTTGAACATGAACAGTAGCTGTGGCTGTGTAGACGGCCGTTTCGGCTGCCGCCATGGCAAAGCCTTCGTCAGTACACTTCAGTTGCTGTCACACCAACAAGCCATTTGCAAATCCTATTTATACAACCAACTGGGCGAATAAATTGTTGAGAATTCCAAGTGCACAAATTTGCACGAACTTTCAACTAGCTTTTAAGCTAGAATTCCAAGTGCACAAACTTGCACGAACTTTCAACTAGCTTTAAGCTCCGCTCTTTTAGGGTATATGAAGGTATATGCATTGGCATTGAAGGTTGTTCAATGTATCTCTGTTGTTTATGGCCACTATTTTAATTACTGAGAAATTCGTCTCAGAGTGTGATTAAAGTGTGCCACGATTTTCTTGTGTGCATTTATTTTAAAGGGGTATGCTTCCCTTTTTGTATAAATACCAAGGTATTTTTTATTGTTTGTTTAATAGGGAACCGTTTAGGTTTTATAACAAACATCACGGCGAGCCAATTCCGTTATTGTCCATCCGTCCGTCTGTCTGTTTCTATCTCCTCCGTCAGTTTTAAAGCTATCCTCACCAAACTTTGCACGAAGTCTTTTGGTACAAATACACTTGTCGGAACCGACTGGATCGCATCACTATAGCATACATCTGTCATAGGAACGGTCGATCGGTCGTAAAACTTGTTTTAGTCAGAAAAACTTTTTTGCTTTCAGTTGAAACGCTTACAAACTTCGTATTTCTTAGTGTACTATGCTTTTCCTAGATTCCTAGATCTGTAAAGTAGTCTTATCTAGAAAAACTTTTTTGTTTTCAATGGAAATGTCCTCATAACTAGCATGTGTTTGTTTTATATGCTCCCACACAATTATACAAAGTTTGGACTATAGCATATAGCAGCAGTATGAATGATCGGAAGAAGAAGAAAGTTCTAGTGAGAAAAATGCATAACTTGCACTCAGAACACTGTGAATTCAACATGTTGCCAGGCAAGACAGTCAAAGCCTAATTCCCCTTTCAAACCAAATACCCAAAACCGCAACCATTTCATTGATTGACCACAAAACCGCTCCACGCCGAACTTTTGTTTGGCCACTGCCTGCTCATAAATCAGTGGAAAGCTGCTGCTTCATAAATTGCATTACCAAAACAATAAATCAATAACATTTTGATTGAACTAAATGGCATTATTGACAGTCAAAATCCCCACCCCCAAAGCCAACGTGTCTGCCTGTCTGTCTGCACGTTTATGACATAATTTAATTTATTTCTTTAAATTCATTTTCCACCAAAAAGAAAAAAATACTCAAACGTATTTTGCGCCTAAATTGATTTTTATTAAGCACAGCGGCATGAAAAATTCAAGTGATTTTTATTATCAATGGCAACAAAAAAAAAGGAAAAGCGACTGCAAAATACATCAGATAAAAGTGCCAAATGAAAATTAAGCAAGAGAGGAGAGCTGAGAGCCCACCAATATGCCAGGCAATCGGCACTTACGTGTGGGTGGTATGAGTCGTTCCAAAAGTCCATAACACCTTTTAAGGCACCATAATCCTAAGCAACTCTAAAGGAATATTTTTGATAAGATTTGAGGCTGAATCAACAGGCTGAGTTTTGGTTAGACCTGAGAGTCAAAACTCAGCTGAGCAACTCAGTTCAGCATTTACACATGCCTGAGAAGCTCAGTTGAGTCAGCTAGAAATCCATTGGATCATGGAAATTATCTAGTTCATATGAACATTGTGACGTTTCTTAGTTTACTCAAATCGTCAATCAGTGTTCAAATGGACCATATTCCCTATTGTTATTATTCATAGGACCTCTACCCAGGTTTCCAAAAAAAGCTTTCGCTTTCCGCTTTTCTAACTCGACTATCAAAATGGTTTTTAAGAAAACCGACGCTTTCTTTGAATACAGGAGGTCTGTTTCAGGTTTCGGTTTCAGAGCTTAACTATTTAAAAGATTCATTTCAAGGGACACGAAATACTCGAGCCGAACCGGTTCTTTGGATTTTTTATGCACAGACAAAAATTTGGACAGGACCTTCCATTTATGGTGAAAGTGGAAAAACTAATTGAAAAATACCACGCCAATGGGAGGAAAATCGAGAGTTTGTGTTGTAACGAATACGCTTCGGCTGCACACTCTGTCTACTATCGGGGTTGACTTAGCTTAATAATGTTCGATAATATAGAAATAGAGATGAGGTAGTAAGAGTGGGAAAACAAACCGGACAGCTGGAAGATGGACAAACAGAAAGATTACCTATCTAATGTTGGAGGAACCAAACGTGTAGTATCAAGAAGAAATTTCGATTCTACCCATAACATTACCTCTGTACTTATAATTAAGGAGCCTGCAAGAAAAAAGGAAGTTATTTCATGTTTACTAAGAATGTAATTCAAACATTGTGTTAAGTGATGGTCGGCTTCAAAATAACTCATCTAATAATAGGAACTAATAGAACGAGGCCTAATGACGCCAAGCGCCCCGCTCTTTTGCGTAATGGGTATCAGGCCCAACACTAAATGAATTAAATAGATGCCACCAAGGTGTGGCAGAACTCAACGATCGCACAAGCATTCACAAGATTCACTCAAACTCACACTCGGCTTACCCTAGGTGAGGTTAAGTTTTAAACAACTTCAAAATTTGCCACCAAGGAATCGAAGTTTCCCGAACAAGGCGTAGATTGGCCCGGTGTAGTTGACAAAACACTTTGATCCCAATGTCGACGGCTCAATACACTCGTGGGATTTAATATTTTACAATAAAATTGAAGACACGTTGTTTGCCGAAAAATTATCGTAGATTGCGAATGCTCTCAATTGATTGATTCAGGGAAATGGAACGTGTTCTGGCACAGAAAATCCAACAGGGTCTGTCTGGTATGAACGTATATCGTTTGGCTAAAAATACCTCAAAATCGACTACCCGATCAATGCTTAAGCTGCCAGATCAATCGCCAGCGTTTTAACAGTCATGTCCAGAAAAGTGTACCCAGTGATTAAAAAAAGTGTGGGAAATTAACTTATTTTTCAACCGATTGTCTTGAAACTCGATTTGTAAGCAAATCAGAATATTTGGGCACGTATTTTTTGAGTAAGTTGACTCACTTTGAAAAGAACAAGTGAACATGTTCAGTGAAATAAACAACCATTAACCAACACTAGTAAGGTTGCGTTCCGAAATAAATTGCAAAGTAATTTGGCGGTGTTGGAAAATCTGCCCTAAGTGTGTGCAAAAAATCAATTTTTTCCCCGATTAACACTGAAACTCGGTTTTGCAATCCGGTGATTGTGAATTCTTTCCCAGTGAAAATTGGTAAGTCCCAAATAAATGAAACAATTTTGGAAGCTCACACCCAAGTTGGAAATGGGCTTAAGGTCAATCGTTATTTTCAAGCCGATCTGAATGAAATTCCGTGGGAAATCTCTGTTTCGCAAATAAATGGAAGAACCAAACTCCAATTTTGGAAAGTCCACAGAAGTCAAGTGGGAGTTGCATTTGAGCCTATGTATGGAAGTTTTGGTTTGTGGTTATTACAGGGGACAGAAATGCAAAAATATTTATCCACAGTCAAGTCGGAAAAGTCAATTAATTTTTTTGTGTGTCGATCAATTTTCAATGAAACTGAAAACAGCATAGCGGCTGTGCTGATGAAGGCTGCACTGATGAGTTAAATGATATTCTCTTTATATATTGAATATGTAAGCACTCTGACCACAATATTGTGAGAAATATAAGATTTTCTCAAATTGAGTGGACGAAAGCAGCAGTCAATGTAAATAATTTTTAAATTCAACAGCTTATCAAAGCCACCACCACATACAAATTCACAAACAATTTCCCTAATTTCGAAAACATTTTGGGAGATCCTGTAACTGTTTTGTTTACTCTTTAATCAGAGATTTGCAGAACACCCTCGTCACCCACGCAAACACACACACACACAGAACGTTATCAGAAGTTTGTGTAGCTCTGATGGGGGGCGAAACTGCCTCTGGTTTTCGTTTTGTTAATTTTATTTGCATGTTTTTATGCCTTTTTATTTATTTCTTTATATGTACGAGCCGTTGACTTCAATTTTGTTTCGTTTATTCTTTTTACTTTTTTGGTGGCTCTTGCAATAAATTTTTGACAACATTGAAAGGCGGCAGCAGCAGCAGCACACGTGATTGAAACGAGCCAAGACACACGCACACCAGCAGCGGCTGTAGCTGTAGCTGTGTGTAACTAACGGACACCAGCCCGAGGCCATTCAGCAA
>JAEIFV010001818.1:0-16594 GCA_018904265.1 Lordiphosa collinella | reverse complement strand
CCTATGGTTACTCATCACTCGACAAGCCTGGAAAATAACAAGGCGAGGCTGTCTAAAAAATAAAGACGGCCGGGGTCTCAAGCCGATTACGTTAAATATGCTGGTGTGCCAGCTGAATTTGAACAGGCCCTACACGGATTTTTATAACAGTTACTAGACAGTGGATTTTGCTAATTTTCTAACTGATCTTAATCCTACTGACCAAAGTAAGTGTGAACAACATTGTGTTTAGGGGTGATAAAGTCAGTCTTTTACAACTCTGCTATGATCTACCTGATGCGAACTATGATGTTTCTCCAAGTTATCCTCACCATATTGGTCGCTCAATCTGCATTTACCCTTCAATTACACTAGTCAACAAGGTCCAGTATCTTGAATGGTTGGTAGTGATTCTTGATGATTTTCGTGTGCTAAGCAAGACTGCGTTTTAGAAATTGTCCATCACGTCGAGATTTTTAGTAATTTGAGGTTAAAGTTGCTAAAATGGAGATATACCTCTTTTAGCACTTGTGTAAGAATCCAAAAACATCCTTTTTATTGCTGCTGCCCCTAAGTATGCAATGGAATGTAGTGACTCTTATATGTTTTCGTTTCTAAAGACAGTAAAGAAGACTGGTCATTTGTAATGATTGAATCCAATTTGAGCTTTTACAGCCACATTTCTGTGATTTGCAATAAAACAAAAAATGTTCTTGGACCTCGTTGGTTCAACTAAATCTGAAATATTTCTCGTGTCTCGTGTCCCAGATCAGAAACAGTTTATGAACTTTGCCCTCGTTTCCTTAACTGGAACACCAACAGGCATTTACCTCCATACGAACAAAGACTACGTCTAATATACCTTGCTTCACTCAAATCCTGGAGAATGTGTCATGCGGTCATTTTTGTCCACAAGCTTTTGGCGGGTGAGATTGACTCCATAATTCTTATTAATTTTAATGGGGTTCCACCCATATTAACTCGCCACTAGTTATACTCCAACCTACCTCTCGCCTCTCTGTTGCCTTACTTATAGGGAGTACTATCACCTTTTTCTATAGATCACTCTATCTTAAATCTAAAAAACGTTTTAATGTCATTCCTTAATTAGAAATGTATATCTCCAGCTAACGAACTCTCTGACCAACTTTGTAGTGGGTTGGAGCATAGCTGGCTTCGGCCAATCAATTAGTCCCATCGGGTCAGAGATCGCTATACCATGGTTCTTATTGTACCTTTGTAATTTTACATATTATGTTTAGCTGAACATTGTTGAACTTAACTCACTAAATAAATTAATATAAAACATAGGACACTTCTGTTTAAACCTTTACTTACTAGGTGTCAGTGTCAGGCATCAGTTCAATAACCCCCCCCCCCCCCCCCCCCCATTTTCTTAACATATGTTTTGACTTCAACAGACGGTCACGAAGAAAGCACAATGCAGCAACAGCAACAGCAGCTTCAGTAAACTCTGAAACAGTCAAAGCATCCTGGCTTGCCCACTTAAGTATGCAACACAAAATTCTCGTACGCTGCATGAGTACTAAAAATATCCAAAAGCATCACCAAAGGCTGTGTGCTTGTGTGTGTGTATGTTTGTCTGTGCTATTTACTTAGCCAAAACGTGCGTAAAGTTTTAATTATAAACTTTTTCTAGCACTCCTTTTTTAGGATCTCTTGGGCCATCTCTTGACAAAAGTTTTCCTCTTTTTGGCCCAGCATGCAGCATTTAATGTCACATTAAAGCGGGTAATTTACAAGATTTATGAGAGGTGAGACAGCTGTTGGGTGGTAAATTAAGATTAATTAGCTCTATGATTTATTTCAAATTATTTTGTGCCTTTAGGTGAAGTTTTAAACACATTTGAAATTGAAGTGGAAAAAGCTTTTTGTTTAATTGGCACGAATTAAGTAAAAGTCAAACAGTTGATACATATTTGCAAATCAATATGAAATATGAAATACAAATGCATTTTCAAGGGTCATTGATGGTAAATAAACTGTTGGAAATTGAATTCGAAAAAGATGCATAAATAGCAGGGAATTAGAGCGGATTCAAGGTCATAAACTGCCGGTTTGGTTCAGTAAATGATTTCAGTTCAGTGGCTCGCGCTATTTGTGTTTTTGTGCGAACCAAAATTAGTGCGAACCGGCTTGGAACCAGTCAAACAAACCGAAATCACACAGCTACACCAAGCCGTCTTTGGTTAATTAGTGGAGCACTGCAGAACCATCAATCATTTGAACTGTGAACAATGGACCACTTGTTGTTAGCCAACGAAAAATCCATCACAATTCACAGTCAAAATTGCATTTGCTTGCCTTGCCCCTCGCTGAATACACAATCACACACACTCACACACACAGATGAATTACTCTTCTGCTCTGCCTTTATACTAGACACACACACGCGAGCTGTGTATTGGCAATAGACAAACTCCATTTGAGCGTATAATTGCATGCAGCGCTTTATAAATCAACAAACGTCTTCACTCGCTTTCTCTCTCTCTCTAATCTGAAGGTTTTTTGTGCATTTGATTGCTGGTTGAGCGAGTGACTGAGTGAGTGAGTTGTACATTTCAATAAAACATACACAGCATTTCTCAACAATGGGCACGGCATCCCATGCCAACGTCTATGAACGGATTTCACAACTTGACTCGCACTAATTCCTTCAGAATGATATCGACGAGGATGATGATGTTGTTGATGTAGATGCATGGACAGCAAACATACAAAGGATGATAGCATTGACTTCCTCGCTGATACACTGACTGACTGACTGACGGATGTGCAATCAACAATGAGTGCTAAGCCTTTTGAGCTTTTGTCTAACATAGAGTGTGCAGCTGCTGAGAGCTTTAGACTGTATTCGTATGCGTTTACTTTGAAAAATTGGTTAAGTTATTTTTATCGAATAGTTCTTCAACTATATATAAATACTTTATGAGAAGTAAATAAGACGTTATCTAAGAATTATCTAAGAATGAACGTTTAAAGATAGCTCAAGGCAACAAAATTATAATTTTTTTAAGGATATTAAAGGGTTTTTGGTGACTCTAGATGATTTCTGTGTGCTCAACATGAATGGGTTTCGGAAATGGTCCATCACGTCTAGGTTTATAGAAATTCGAGCTTAAAGTTTTCAGCCTCGTCTTATGGGGAACCAATACAATTGTATACGTTTTGAGAATTCTAATCGTGTACCTAACGTAAGTCCTTATTGCGGCCTGATTTATGTAGCTGCCAACCATTTTACAACATGTGATTCAGTACATCTCCTGTAATCGTTCACCGAGCTCTTAAAACGCCTGTAATCAAGTAATATTCCTTCTTTGGAAGTTGCTAATCGCTAATACGAGGCGCATTTCCTTCACGGGACTATATATTCATTATTCTGTAGTGCTTTTTTACCTCAATCAAACATTAACCAGTAAGCATGATACACAAAGTTTCTGATTTTGACGAATTTCTCTAGCGATTTGCAAACCAACCGATGCCAAAATCTTTAAAAATTTCCAGGACACCCCCGATTGTCCTTAGGTATAAGCTTTAAGGATTGAGATTCGGCGAACTTAAGGGCGATCCTAGAACACAAATGCGTTCTTGTGTTATACCTTACTTTTTCGAAACCTGTCGAAAACTTTTTGAGCTGCCCTCGCATTCGCATGCTTTAAATAAATTGGGCAACCAAATACAATAAACAGAATTACAAAATCTTTTCCCCAATTTCTTTCCACAATTTTTAAAAGAAGAGGTAAAATTCAGCCGTCTAGACCAGAAGAGGGCCTTAAGGAAAGACTTGAAGTGTAGAACACAAATTGCGCTTTTGAAATTTCTCGGACTGTCTTCCTTTTAAAAGTTCTGAACTTTCTCCAATTTTCTGCATATTTCTGTCTGGCTACCCACAGAAAATAAATGGTATTATCTGGGGTCAATGTTATGTTTTTTCATAGTCCAAGCGGTCACGAAAAATCGCAAAATATGCAAAACAGCCAGACAGACGGACACGGCTAAATCGACTCGGCTGTTGATGCTGATCCAGAATATATATACTTTAAAGAGTCCAAGGTGCTCCCTTCTGGCTTTTACGTATATATGCACAAACTTGTTAAATACATAAATGGGACACGACAATCGCTGAAGCAATTATATCTGAATCTCCAAGTCAGATACGCACCCTTTTTTTACTTATTTCATCATTTCGACATGCTTTCCATCGAATCCACGTGACCTGTGGAACAAATACAAGGATGACATGTCAAAAGACATATGCGGCAGTTTGTTGGTCAGCTTAGGAATGCCAGCGCCAGATCGTGGAGTGAATGAACTTGAATACGATCGACATGAAGGCAATTAATGATGGAAATGGTGACTTATTTTTCTTGGATGCCCCCCATGAAACTGGGAAGACACTCCTCATGTCATTCATTTTGGCCACTGTTTGTGCGCGATCCGACATTGCGGTAGCAGTTGCTTCATCTGGAATAGCGGCCACATTGTTAATGGGATGTCGTACAGCTCATTGGGCGTTAAAATTGCCGTTATACTTTTAAACTATTGAACAACCGACATGCAAAATTGCAAAACACTCTTCAATGGAAAAAGTAATATCATAGGCAAAAATTATCATTTGGGACGAATGCACAATGGCGCACTAACGCGCATTGGAAGCAATTCTCTCGAGATGTTTTGGAGCCGCAATGATTTTACTATCTGGCGATTTCCGCCAAACACTGCCAGTCATTCCAAGATCGACTCCAGCCGATCAAGTAAACGCTTGCCTCAAATCATCCAATCTGAGGAGCAATGTGAAGAAACTTCAGCTGTCAGCTAACATGGGAGTTGCATTGCAGAACTATTTCTCAAAGCAATTGCTGAATATCGGTAATGGTCATGTCTCTGTCAGTGAATCGGATTGATTTCATTTTCTCCGAATTTTTGCCATTTCGTTTTATCGAAAGACGAGCTCATTAAAAAAGTATTCTCGAACATCATTGCTTAAACTTTGTAGTTGAGAATCAGATCATTGGTACTCTGCATTCATTCAAATCTATCGACTGCGTAACAAACGAGGACGATGTTACCAACTATGCAACAGAATTTTTAAACGCTTTGGATGTGCCGCACAATTTGTAACTAAAGGTTGGCTCTGAAGTCGTCTTGCTTCGAAATCTAAAACAACCAAAACTATGCAATGGAATGAAATTAAGAAAATTGATGTCCAATGTGATTCACGCGGCGATAATCAAGGGAAAATTTAAAGAAGAAGAAGTTCTCATTCCGAGGCGCCTTGCATTCGCCATGACGATTAACAAATCACAAGGCCAGTTCTTAAATGTTTGTGGCCTGAATTTGGAAAATGCATGTTTTTCGTCGGCAAACCCTCTGCTAACCCCTGATAACAAAACTAAAAATGTTGAATATCACAAGGTTCTTCAATGTCGTCTTCAGTCGTCTAGACCAGAAGAGGGCCTTAAGTTAACTCACTACAGTTATTTATTGTTAGGCGGTACGAAGTTCGCCGGGCCATCTAGTAATAAAGTTAAAAATGACCTTGTCGAAAATGTAAAATTGATATTTCGAACATATAAAATTAATATTTTAAGATATTTTGTATACGTTTGCATTTAGAGTTTAAACTTTACAATGTAATATGGAAGGTGACGAGCATTTCAACGGTTACTAGATTAGGATTGACGAAAATCGGAATTGCTTAAGCAGCTCAAACCGATTGCTAAATGCCAAATGGATACAATTCGTCAAAAATAAAAGACCTGAACTTGTAGCCTCAGACATTCTGCTTACTTCTCATATAAAAATGTGAACTTTACATTAGAAAAAGCAACGTTTACACGAAACCCGACTCGGAATTTGGAGCAGGTCCGAGTATCTATATAATCTCTGGCATAAAATATGCAACATGTAAAATAATAGTACCTTTTCAACACTATTTGCTATAAAGAATTAAAGAGAATATTGCCATAAAATTATAAATTTCACCATTTTGAAATTACTTCCGCACTAATTACAATTTTGAATATACTATTTCCCCCTTCTTTATTTATGTTAGTTTTGTAGAAATAAATCAAAATAATAACAACAACAAAAAGTTATCGCAGTACTTCCGCTGCACGGACGCTTTCAATGGGGACATTGAACTTCTTCTCTGTGCTGGCCGAAGGCATTGCCCAAGAAGTAAATAACAACAGCAAAAGTATCAACAAGGAGCAACAACACCAACACGTAACATTAAACTTCACAGTCACAGCATATTTGGGTCTCTGCGACGTTTTAGTTGGGTTTTAGATGTTTAAAGTCCAAAAACCGAGTTCAAATCAAATTGAGAGCAAGCGAGCCCGAAAGTATGCTATGGCTCTTGTTGTTGGTGGAGTGTAATACGAGACCTGCACGCGATGCAATAGCGGGGACATAACTAGAGATTGTGAAGCAGGCAATGACTTGAAAGAAAGACTTGAAGTTTTAACAAAATTTAAGTTTAATAAGGAAGTTAGTGTGAGATGTGAGAAAAAAGTTAATTATTTTTAAAGCAAAAGCCAAAAAATAAGTAACAAAATAAAAACGAAGGATTTGATAATATGAACACTACTTACATTCAAACAAAAACAGCTCTGTTAGCTTCATCGCGCGCTTCTTCCATTTTATAGTCAGTTTAAACGCGACCCACTGTAGGCAGCTATTCGGTCTATTGTGACTAAATTTCGCACCAAATTTACATTTTTGGACATTAAACCACCAACACGCTTAGGTAGAGTGCGAACTGAAGAAAATATCGCAGCTGTATCGGCCAGTGTTAATGATGACCATCAATTATCGATTCGTCGCCGTTCGCAGCAATTGGGCCACTGTTACTCAACAACGTGGAAAATGTTGCGGAAGGATTTAGAGTGTGAAGCCTTTAAAAATACAGCTGTTGCAGGAGTGAAGCCGAACGACCAACCGCAACGTAGAATTTTTGGTGAATGGGCTCTTGGAAAGTTGGCCGAAAAACGAAAAATTGTGTTCAGCGACGAGGCTCATTTTTGGCTCAATGAATACGTAAATAAGCAGAATTGTCGATTTTGGAGTGAATGTCAGCCAGAAGCATTGCCTGAGCTAAATGCATCAAAAAATTCAGGTTTGGTGCGGTTTATGGGCTGGTGGCATTATTGGACCGTACTTCTTCAAAGATGATGCGAATCGTAACGTAATTGTGAATGGTGAGCGCTACCGTGAGATGATATCCACGGTCGCAATACGGTTGTGTCGCATCTATCATATTTTGTAGTGTTCGCGCGTCTTCGGCTAATAAGACAATGTCGTCCGCATACATAAGGATAATTAACTGATTGGTCTCCAAACTTAACTCCTCCTGGCAGTTCCATAACTATGTTGTCAACATTAAATGCAAAAAAAAAGCAACCTTGTTTTATCCCGTTATTTGTTTTTAACCAATCCGATAATGTGCTTCCGTACCACACAGCAGTTTGGTTTTTAAAATACATGCTTTGGATCATAGCTGTTAAATTGCGATTACGATTAATAATCAATTAAATTATTATAAAAATAATTGTAATGATTATTTAATCCGCCGGTATAAAAATATCTGACTACTAATTGATTACGATTAAAAATAATCAAAAATAATCGGGATTAATGGCGATTAACAAAAAATAATCAAAAGTAATCAGAATTAATCAAAAAATAATCCGATTATTTTTATTGATTATTTTTGATTTTTTTGATTATTTTCAAAAAAATTTATAACTCATCCTGTAAATACACTAAAGACAATATTAGAAAATCGTGCAAAAACAATAAACAACAACAACAACTATAACGACTCCGTTAAACCCATATTCAGATAATTACATATATTTACGATTAGCCTTCATTAACACTAATTTTTCAAAAGAAAATCTATTTTTTTATCGTCTAGTCGCAATCGATAATTCATTAACTTAAGAACTAAACTTAACTCGATTTGCATGGATCTAGGAACGTAGGGAACGGAACACAAACACAAAGCAATGTACCGAAATCACTTTTAGTTATAAAATAATGCCTAACAATCATTTAATGAGGGATAGCTAACGACTAATAATAGTTCTAACACATGTGTTCTGCTCTCGACATTCACCAAAAATGGAATGAAGAAACACAATTGAATTTGTATACCCTTGCAGAGGGTATATTAAAATTGTATAGATGAATGTAAAAAGCAAGAAGAACTGCTGCTTTTTGTTTTTGCACGATTTTCTATTATTGAAAATAACGAAAAAAAAATCAAAAATAATCAATAAAAATAATCGGATTATTTTTTGATTAATTCTGATTATTTTTGATTATTTTTTGTTAATGGCCATTAATCCCGATTATTTTTGATTATTTTTAATCGTAATCAATTAATAATCGAGAGAATCTGAAAACAATCGTAATTTCATTTGTAAAAAAATTAATCAATTATCTAATGATTATGATTAGTAATCATTATTTAACAGCTATGCTTTGGATGATATTTACTATTTTAAACGATACCCCGATAGAGCTCAATTTTATAATTTAATAAAGAAAGTTTCGTTTTACTTTCTAGACGTTTTTTTGAAATGGCGGTAAGTACATATCCACCGTTGAATATCGCTTTCTGAATCCCGTCTGGTACTTACTTAATATGCTGTGATTTTCCACCCAATCAGTTAAGTTTATAAAAAAAAAAAAGAAATGCCTCTATAGTTTGCTGGAATTACGAGGTCGCCCTTCTTCGCAATCGGAAAAATTATGATCTTACGAAAGATATCTGGAAAAATTCCGCTATCCAAAGGTTCTGCAGCAAATGATCGACAATCTGGAAGACTATAGTAACAAATGGAACATGATCGTCAGCCTCAGCAAGTCCGCAATCATGGAATTCAGACGGGGTGGCGCATTAGCGAGGTGTGAGCAATGGAGTTATAGAGGTGAAGCTATTAAGGTGGTAAATGAATTTAAGTACCAAAGAATTATTTTCACTCCAAAACTATCCTTTAATAAGCACATCCAGGACAGAACAAATTCTGCCAAAGCTAAACGCCACATGGGGAAACTTCTTCCGAAACAGAGATGTTGGGCTAGGAGCCAAGTGGAAACTGTACCAGGCCGTCAGCATTATTATTGTGGGTTGGAATATTGCTGTGTGTTCCGAAATACCACTATTATGAAGAAGCAGCACCTAATTTACCTAGACAACATAACGAAGAACACAACGAGAAGTATTTCAAACGTTAACCGAAATACTTAAGAGCCAAACGACGTACGAGCTAAGCAACGTAACAGATCAGCAAAGAAGTCGACGAAAGCAGAGCAGCGACGACGAGCGACGAGCGGGGAGTCGAGACCGAGCCTTAGACGAAGGCAGTTGACAATGTTCGATCGAAGACGTGTGCCGCAGAGGTGTGAGATTTCGGGCGCCAACGAGGCGTGGAAGTCAGCAAGAGTTCGAGTCGGTTCAATTTGTTTTAAGCTGTTCTCAAGTTGTTCCAAATCCGATGTAACAAACCTTATTATTACTTTTATGAACAATAAAGTATAACCATTATATTTAATTAATAAAGAAAACCCCCACATTATTATTATTATTAAAAATTACGCTATTAAAATATCGTAATACACTGCTGTCAGGCATTCAATAAATTGTGCTGGAGCATTTTTAAAAATTCCAATGGCACTCTTTCTTCTCCAGGGCCCTTGCAGAGGGTATTATAAAACTGTGCGGATGTTTGAAACGCATTGAAGGAAGCATCTCCGACCACAAAAAGTATATATATTCTTGATCAGCATGACGAGCTGAGTTGATTTAGCCTTGTCCGTCTGTCCGTCCGTCTGTCTGTTTCTATGCTATCTCTACGCTCAGTTTTACGCTGCACATTTGTCGGAACCGGCTGGATCGGATGACTGTAGCATATAGCTGTCATAGGAACGATCGGTCGAAAAACTAGTCTTAGTGAGAAAAACTCTGTTTGTTTTAATGAAAACGTCCTTATCATTGGCATACACTTATTTTATATACTTTTACACAATTCTACAAAAGTTTGGTCGTAATCGGATGACTATTGCATATAGCTCCCCATAGGAACGATCAGTCGAAAAACTGTGCTTTTTATTAGCAAATTCATATTTTATATACTTTAACACATTTTTACAAAGTTTTAGCAAAATCGGATGACTATAGCATATAGCTACAGTATGAATGATCGGTCGAAAAAGAAGTTCTTGTAAAAAAATGGAAGCTATACAAAACTTCGGCCGAGCCGAAGTTAACTTTCCCCTATTTTTTTTCATTTTCGAGTGCTTGTTGTACTTCATGCTGGATATCCTACGGCCATTTCTTCGAAGATAGTCTGAGGAATCGCAATGCTAAGTTGTTCTGCGAGTATAGCATGTTTCGAAAATGATCTGCTAGTATGCTCTCATCTTTTTTAATATTGGGCCTAGCCGCTTGTCCTAACAAGTTGCCAGAAGGCTTTGCTGTCTCTCACACTATTTATCTCCGACTTCATGTTCTGGTAATAAGTGTACTCCTTATACTATGTATTAGCCTTATGGTAGTACGTTTTACTTTCTGCAGTGGCTTCTCGTATCATTTGTTTCAAAAAATTCATTCGTATTCTTTCGTAGCGTTTCGCAGGCTTGTGTTTGTAGATTGTATGCACTTCGCGATTCCTGTAAACATTCTGTTAGGTTTCCAATGTGCGCCTGAGTTGGGCTTGCATCCGTTCTGCGCAGGTTCGTTTTAAATTTTTTAGCATATATATCGGCTAGATTGGTCTTCCACCGTAGTTTTGGCAGAAGCTTGCTTGTTGGGGTTTTATGGGTAACATTTAATTTGACATTTACTTCCATAAACAGAGGGAAAAAACGTGATCAGAAAATAAGATTTATTCATCTCAAAATATGAACAGAATGTTCTCTCAAATATTTAAGCACAAATGTTCCGAATGTTCTTGAAATAAGCACAATTCAGCTCACCTCAACAACCCCACCGAAAAGTATATGTTGGCATTCAGAAGTGCATCTTTAGACGCATGGCAATAGCTTAACCGTCTACAACGCGTCGCTTCGGCTGCCGTCTTTGCGCGCGCCAAAGGTCTTGGGCTCTACTCCCAGTTATTCCGACAAAAAATTGTATTTATTTAATAAATAACCTAGGCTGGTGGGGTGTTGTACAAGCGATGTCTCTGAGGACCTGGACCTGGACGGTGGACCTGGTCGGTGGATCCGGTCGCTGGACGGTGGTGGATCTGGACGGCGGACCAGAACCTGAACGGCGGCGGGCCTGGACAGTGGACTTGGACCTGGACGGTAGTAGACCTGGACGGTAGACTTGGACCTGGACGCTGGTGGATCTGAACGGCGGGCCTCTGGACCTGGACCTCAAATTTTTTTGTGAGTTCTCAAAAACGGAACATATCAACTCACATCAAGATTTTGCGTTCTCAAAAATAGGTTCTTGAAGTGAGAAAGTGTTCTTAAAGTGAGAAAATCCGGTCATGATTAGTTTTTGTGACCGAATGTGCTCACTTTGAGTCCAATTTTCTTGGTTCTTCCCTGTGTGTATGCCTGGTCTGAGAATATTTCGCTTTTTATTTTCATGTCTTCTATAAAGTTACACCAGTCAGAACCAATTAGACAGTAATCAATGGTTGATGTTGACTTTGCTCTCACAAATGTGTAATTGCCTTGGGAGTCCCCTACCGTTCTACGATTAAGCACGGTAAGGTGATGCAATTCACACAACTCGATAAGTTTTTCCCATTTTTGCCAACCTGCATGTAAATCGCAATTCTTGGTTTCACGGAGATTCTGTGTGTTGTGTGGTAACTCTCCGTTTCTACTTGTTCACTTCCTATTCTCGCATTAAGATCTTTTGAACCTAGTTTTTCGGTAACGAAAACGAGCTTGCAAGGCAACTTTTCCCGCTGGGACACCATCAAAACGCTGGACGCCGCAACGAAACTGACAGAAACCTCTCAGCCACGTGTGAAACTATTGCCAGAGAGCTTTTATGCAGTTTCGCCGCACCGTCCAGCAGTCGGCTCGTGGCTCAGCAGGTTAAGTTGCCTTGCAAGTTCGTTTTCAAGGCAACGACCACGTCCAACCCCACTGAAGGCAGAATCATTTTGTAGACAAATCTACTTAAATGGAATTGTGGAACTCACGGAGTCGGTTTTAAGTCAGCAAAAATCCCCCTCTCTCTCTTTTTCACAATGCTCCACTAGCCACAACCCGCTTACCTCAACTACTTGCCTACTCTCAGAGTTCCGTCCATAAATTAATATACTTGATGGCAGAACCTAATTTATGTAAAGGCAAATAAATCAATTAATGTCAAACAACCTGTAGCCACGCGCCAAACAATACAAAAAACACCTCGAGCCCTGGCCAGAAGTATGACCGAGGCGGCTTTCTACATTCGTTAGTCTAATAATAATTAGGGGCCAACTGACATTCTCAGCTGAAGGCAAATATAATTAATTATGTACCACAAAATTCAAGTAAACACAATACAAATTTATAGAGGCCGCTGCCGTGCGCCGAATCAATAGTCGATCCGAGAAAACTTTGCCATTTGCCCAAGTATTTGGTAATGTTTTGCCAAATAATGAGTTAGATGGCGGGGATGGAAGGCCAACAACAACTCCAATCAATTATACGGCCAATTAAATGGCTGAAAAGGCAGCGGAAATGCCGAAAAATGTAATGAAGTCGACGGCAAACGCTTAGCTCCAACCACAACCACAGGCCTTGTCAGTGCCCTGCGTCGGTAGTCGCAATTTATTTCATGTTGTGCTGTATTTGTTATTGAAAAATAAAAATGTCTGTGCACGTTTACCGAAGATAAACAAGCTTCGAGAAGTTGCCAGGACCTTGTAATGAGGCAAGCAGCAACTGACCACCTGAAAGTCTCTGAAAATTTCAATAGCTGTCCGGTTGCTGTTTAAAGACCTCGTTAGTTTCAAAATGCAAATTAATTGACCAACAAAATGCAACGAAATGAAACAAACCGTTCACATATCCCAGTAGCCGGCAGCAGCAACTTCATCTCAGTCCTCTCCATTTTGCTGCGGTTTCGAGTTACTAATTTGTTGCTCTGTTTTTGAGCTTCACTCACAGAGAGGAAGTTATGTGAATTATTTTCCATTTAATAAATTGCACCATAAGCCTCGAAAGAATTTCCAGAAATATTTATTGTACTATATAGGCAGCAGTGAGGGACTGAGGAAGGAAACAACTATCGAAGACCAAACAGTGCACCTGTCCATGGTTGCAGGCAAATTGTGGCCACACTAGCTGACAGTCTATTAAAGAGAGGAATCTGTGTTATTGTTTTTCGAGCATTGCCAGTAAATTACTGAATAATGGCCAAATGTTAAGTTTGGTTTTAAGCAGCTTAACTTTAATTAAGACAATGCCAAAACACTTCAATCACTTGGTACCCACAAGCAATACATACGGCGGGTGAATCGTTGACATTTTCTCAATTCACAAGGTAAGCGAATTAAAAAACATCACGTTTAAATTTATTTTTAGTTCCTGAAAAGGGCTGGTCTCCAGTATGCACGAAAATAAATTTTTATGTCGAGCTTTACATGAACAGAAACAGCTTGGAGCTGCTTTGAAATCTGAATGCTTATGAAAAACTGTCTTATTTGAATGAAGTATTGCGCCGAAATAAAATTTTATGTCATCTAGAATCAAGCCTAAAGATGGGAAAACTGTGACCAAAACAGTTACTGAAACAGTGATCAAAACAGTGACCAAAACCAAAACAGTGACCAAAACGGTGACCAAAATAGTGACCCACCAGTGAAATCAAAGGCCACAACATTAACCAAAACAGTGATTATACTGTGCCTGAGTTCCGAAGGGACTAGTTACGATCATTTAGTATTGCAGCATGCTTCGGAAGAATGTGCCCTTAAAACAAGGTCAAGCCCGACTATAAAATACTCTGTACCTGTGAACTGCTGCCCATCACCGTTGCGACCGGTGCTGCCCATAATTGTTTGTTTTCCTTATAACTACACAACCGTTCATCCGATCTTTACCATTCCCTTGGCAACTCGATAAATATTACTGATTACTAAATAAGTCCAGAAGGAACGAACCTTCTATCTATAAAACTGTGGGAGATATGACGTTTCCAATTTCCAATTTGCGGGTGCGGGAGAGGGCGTGGCAAAAATTGAATATAAATATGATATGCCTGCAAGTATAAGAAGCATATGTCCCATACATGTCCAACCTCTATCTCTTACCATCTCTGAGATCTATTTGTTCATACGTTCAGACGGACATGGCTAGATCGACGCTACTGTTGATGCTGATCAAGAATATATATACTTTTATAGGGTCGGAGTTGCTTCCTTCTGCCTGTTACATACTTTTGCACAATTTTAATATACTCTGTGTACCTCTGGTACAGAGTACAAAAATGGTAGAACTATTTGGGAACATTTATTTTAAAGCTAAGAAATAGTTCGACAGGATAATTTCACAAAAGTTATGGTCAACTGGTCAAACTGGGAGTTAAAGTAACAATTTCTTTGGTTAAATGGAAAATATAAAAAATATATGAGACTACAATGCTGACCACCATCAATTTTCAAAACTTTCGATGGTGTCCACTATCGATGCGGGTTTATCGTTTATGCTCTTTCTTTTATAATTAAAGTTGTAAATTTCACTTAACCCTCTACCGCATACAGCGCCATGTATGGCTTTTCATATTTAATGATTTTTTTTAATAATGTGTTAGTTTAAGCGACCTGTAAACTGTGACCAAAACAGTTACTGAAACAGTGTCCTTTATTCTAATATTTGTTGGTATGTTTATGATGTGGAGCATCTCAAGAGTAAAGCGCTTGTTACCATGTCACTCTTGTTGTAAAATGCTCGTGGCATCAAAGTCGGGAGAATGACCGCTCTCAGCACAGTGGGTTTTTATACCTTGTTCCCATTAAAAATGGGAAAAGGAGAATCATGAAGTTGTGCAAAAGTATGTAACAGGTAGAAGGAAGCATTTGCGACCCTATAAAGTAGATATATTCTTGATCAGCATTAACAACCCAGTCGATTTAGCCATGTCCGTCTGTCCGTCCGTCCGTCTGTCCGTACGACAGATCTCAGAGACTAAGTTTTGATGTCCGTATGACAGATCTCAGAGACTTAGTTTTGATTTTTGTCGTCCCAACATATATTATTTTACATATATTGGACCCGTCTCCAGCGCAAGGTATTTTGTATATTAAATTGTTTTTGTCGAAAGTTGTTATCCTACTTTTCATATTGTTAAATAGTGCTGCCATAGTGTATGTTTGTTTGTGACATATTGTGATCTTTTCTCTGTCATTTAAGTTCGATTTTGCGAGTCATTAAAGGAATTGGAAAGAAACCACTAGTATAGCAACGGCGAAACAGAACCTCCAATTTCGTGCTAGCGCAAGCTGCTTTTTTAGATCTTTTCTGTTAGCTTTAACGACAAAGCGTTCTTTTCTGGGTCCTGAATTTAAGGCAATAGCTTAAAAAAGATGTTGGGGCAAATTTCCTTATTGTTTTTTTTAGACTGCCTGACAAAAATTGCTTGAACTTCCTCAATTTTCAAGTTACCGACATGATCAGCCGTTCAAAATGTTTGGAAAAGATGCGGCTATTACATATATTTATACCCGTTACTCGTAGAGTAAAAGGGTATGCTGACAAACAACAGGCAGAGGATCATCAGATATAGCCATGACCGTCTGTCTGTATGAACACCTAGATCTCGGAGACTAGAAGAGCTAGAGCCACCAAATTTTGCATGTAAACTTGATCTGCCTACAAGTATAAGAAACATTTGTTCCATACATGTCAAACCTCTATCTTGTACCATCTCTGAAATCTGTTTGTTCATACGGACAGACAGACGGACGGACAGACGGACACTTTTGCACAAACTTAATATACTCTGTGTACCTCTGATACACAGTACACTCAGAAAAAAATTCGCCCTGAATTTTAGAAAATCGCCTTATTTTAAAATTTTCCCTGGTATTTAGAAAATTTTTCTAATAAACAGAAAAAAGATTTCTGAAACTAAGAAAAATATGGCATAAAAAAATTTTTAGAAAAACTTTTTCTAAAAATAAGAAAATGCCAGATTATATATAAAAAGTCGGTCGATTCGTTGCTATTGATTTTCGCTGCTGATCCTGCTGCTTCCTAAGTTGCGCTATTTCACATATGTCAACCTCTTCTAACTACTCACTCTCTATCCATCGCTGCACGAGTGCATCCTTGGATCCTGACGGTCCTCGCTCTTGTTAAAAATACTCGTACCTTTTGTTCATTTACCTATAAGTCCATAATCTTTCACTTCGGCATGATTTCTTCTTATTTTGATGTCCGTACTTCCGCTTCCAATAATAAGTTTTAACACCCGCTGTCTTTATGAATTTTTCAACATCGGAGAATCACATTAAAAAGCGGAAAATATCAAAAACTTGTGGGCCACAAAACATTTAGTTGGTTTCATCGCACTCGAATAAGTTAGACCTTGGGGATGTTTTTGGTTAGATTTCTCAGATTCAAAAGTGAT